>MCJB01020681.1:0-35681 GCA_002018475.1 Nicotiana obtusifolia
ATAATCGTCGCATAATCAATATGCGGTCCGCATTTGGACCGCGTTTCTCACATGGCACTTGGCCTAGGAATCTGTCTTAATCTGCGATTTCGTTGTGCGATTTGCGGTCCGCATTTTAGAAATGCGACCGCATTTCTCACCGCATTTTATGACGTTAATTTTTGTCCAGTACTCTGTCTCAATATGCGATACAGGCAGTGTAATTTGCGGTCCGCATTTATGAAATGCGACCGCATTTCAGACAGCATTTCTGACATGGATCTTTGCCCAAAAATCTATCTAAGTATGCGATGCCCGTGTAAGATATGCGGCCTGTATTGTTGGAATGTGACCGCATATCCTGCCTTATTTACCTTTTCGAACTCTTTTCTTATCTTTTCGAACTCTTTTTCCTGTTATTAGATTCTTATACCTCATACCCTGCAAGAATGTTAACATTACATAATTACAAAGAGGGATTTGCGCTTAAAACAAGCCAAATCTAAACAATTTGTATCACATGTGTTTCTACGGCATATCGGATCGTTACATACTCCCCCTCTAAGACAACCGTTCATCCTCGAACGGGCAGGATAAAGAAGTACCTGAGTCGGGGAAAAGATGTGGATAACGGCTCCACATATCGGACTCGGACTCCCAGGTCGATGCCTTAGGAGGCTGACCTCTCCACTGAACATGAACAGAAGGAACACTCTTCAACCTCAGCTGACGAACTTGCCGGTCTAGCATAGCTACCGGTTCCTCCTCATGAGACAAGTCCTTGTCCAATTGGACGGTGCTGAAATCTAGCACGCGAGTTGGATCGCCGTGATACTTCCGGAGCATGGACACATGAAAAACTGGATGCACGGCTGATAAGCTCGGCGGCAATGCAAGTCTATAAGCCACCTCCCCCACTCGTTCAAGAATTTCGAACAGACCAATGAATCTAGGGCTAAGCTTGCCCTTCTTCCCAAATCTCATCATGCCCTTCATAGGCGACACTTGGAGTAATGCCCGTTCACCAACCATGAAAGCCATATCTCGTGCCTTGCGATCTGCATAGCTCTTTTGCCTGGACTGAGCTGTACGAAGCCTTTCCTAAATGATCTTGACCTTGTCCAAGGCCTCCTGAACCAGATCTGTGCCCAAAAACCGAGCCTCTCCCGGCTCAAACCACCCAACCGGAGTTCAACACTGCCTACCATATAAAGCCTCATAAGGATCCATCTGGATGCTCGACTGGTAGCTGTTATTGTAGGCGAACTCCGGGAATGGCAAAAACTGATCCCACGAACCTCCAAAATCAATTACACAAGCTCTGAGCATATCCTCCAATATCTGAATAGTCCGCTCGGACTGTTCGTCCGTCTGAGGATGAAACGTTGTGCTTAATTCAACCTGGGTGCCCAACTCTCGCTGAACTGTCCTCCAAAAATGCGAAGTAAACTGCGTACCTCGGTCCGAAATAATAGATGCCGGCACACCATGAAGGCGAACAATCTCCCGGATATAGATCTCAGCTAACCTCTGGGATGAATAGGAGGCTGCCACAGGGAAGAAATGTGCTCACTTGGTCAGCATGTCAACAATGACCCAAACTGCGTCGAACTTCTTCCGGGTCTGTAGAAGTCCAACAACAAAATCCATAGTGATCCGTTCCCACTTCCACTCGGGGAGCTCAATTCTCTAGAACAGTCCACCAGGCCGTTGATGCTCGCACTTAACCTGCTGGCAATTCAAACACCGAGCCACGTACGCAACTGTATCCTTCTTCATTTTACACCACCAATAATGCTGTCGCAAATCCTGATACATCTTCCCAGCGCCCGGATGAATAGAATGCCTGGAGCTATGGGCCTCTTTCAAAATCAACTCCCGAAGTCCCTCTACATTGGTCACACAAACTCGACCCTGTAATCTCAAAACTCCATCATCACCTAAGGTGACCTGCTTGGCACCTCCTCGCTGTACCGTGTCCCTAAGGACACACAAATGTTGATCATCAAACTGTCGATCAAGTATTCGCTCCAACAACGAAGAATGAGCGACCGTGTAAGCTAATACCCGATTAGGCTAAGAAATATCCAATCTCACAATCTGATTGGCCAAAGTCTGAACGTCCAAAGCAAGTGGCCTTTTGCCGATCAGAATATAAGCAAGACTGCCCATACTGGCCGACTTTCTACTCAAGGCATCGGCCACCACATTGGCCTTTCCCGAGTGATATAAGATAGTGACATCATAGTCCTTTAACAACTCCAACCACCTCCTCTGCCTCAAATTTAACTCCTTTTAATTGAACAGATACTGAAGACTCTTATGATCCGTGAACACCTCACACGGCACGCCATATAAATAGTGCCTCCAAATCTTCAAGGCGTGAATTATGGCTGCCAATTCTAATTCATGTACACGATAGTTCTTCTCATGAATCTTCAACTGCCTCGAAGCATAGGCAATGACCTTGCCCTCCTGCATTAACACTGCACCAAGCCCAATACGAGAGGCATCACAATAAACTGTTTAAGGCCCTGCACCTGTGGGCAAAACTAACACTGGTGCCGTGGTCAGAGCTGTCTTGAGCTTCTGAAAGCTCGCCTCACACTCATTCGACCACCTGAACTGGGTGCCCTTCTGGGTCAACTTGGTCATCGGGGCTGCAATAGATGAAAACCCCTCCACGAACCGATGATAGTAGCCTGCCAGTCCTAAGAAACTCCGGATCTCTATATCTGATGCCGGCCTAGGCCAGTCCTTGACTGCCTCAATCTTCTTCGGATCAACCTGAATACCCTCTGCCGATACAATATGACCCATAAATGTAACCGAACTCAACCAGAACTCATACTTCGAAAACTTAGCATATAACCGACTATCCCTCAGAGTCTGAAGAACCACTCTGAGATGCTGCTCATGCTCCTCCTGGCTACGGGAATATACCAGAATGTCGTCGATGAAGACTATAATGAACGAGTCCAAATAAGGTCTGAACACACGGTTCATCAAATCCATAAAAGCTGCTGGGGCATTAGTCAACCTAAATGACATAACCAAGAATTCATAATGCCCGTACCGGGTGCGGAAAGCTGTCTTAAGGACATCAGATGCCCTAATCTTCAACTGATGGTAGTCAGACCTCAAATCAATCTTTGAAAATACCCTGGCACCCTGGAGCTAATCAAACAAATCATCGATCCTCGGCAATGGATACTTATTTTTGATTGTAACCTTGTTCAATTGTCGGTAATCGATGCACATTCTCATTGACCCATCCTTCTTTTTAACAAACAACACCGGCGCACCCCAAGGTGAAACAATGGGTCTAATGAATCCCTTCTCGAGCAAGTCTTGCAACTGCTCTTTCAACTCTTTTAACTCTGGCGGGGCCGTGCGATACGGAGGGATAGAAATGGGTTGAGTGCCCGGAGCCACATCAATGCAAAAGTCAATATCCCTGTGGGGTGGCATCCCCGACAGGTCGGATGGGAAAACCTCAGGAAACTCACGAACCACGGGCACAGATTCAATATAGAGGAGCTCAGCACTGGAATCATGAACATGAGCCAGATAAGCCAAACACCCCTTCTCGACCATACGTCGAGCCCTCACATAAGAGATAATGCTACGGGTGGAATGACTAGGAGTCCCTCTCCACTCTAAACGGGGCATACCCGGTAAAGCTAAGGTCACAGTCTTGACATGGTAGTCCAGGATGGCATGGTAAGGTGATAACCAGTCCATCCCCAATATGACATCAAAATCAACCATGTCTAAAAGCAATAAGTCTACACGGGTCTCAAGACCCCCAATCACTACAACGCAGGAACGATGGACTCGATCTACCACAATAGAATCACTCACCGGGGTAGACGCATACACAGGAACACTCAATGAGTCACTAGGCAAGGCCAGGTACGGTGCAAAATAAGAGGAGACATACGAGTAGGTAGACCCTGGATTAAGTAGTACTGAAGCATCGTTATCACAGACCAGAACCGTACTTGTAATCACTGCATCTGAAGCCTCCGCCTCGGGCCGGGCTGGGAAAGCATAACATCGGGGCTAAGCCCCACCACCCTGAGCCACATCTCTAGGACCGCCTGCTGCTGGCTGGCCCCCACCTCTGCCGACCTGAGCTCCACCTCCAGTACCTCTACCTCTAGCTCTAGCACCTCTACCCCCACTTCTAGCTAGCTGGGCGGGCTGCGGAACATCTGGTGCCTGTGTCATGGCACGAGAATCCTGGTGTGGAGGATTGCATAAAACACGACGGCAATACCTAGCAATGTGCCTCGTGTCGCCACACATAAAACAAGCCCTAGGCTGCCGACCCTGGAAACCCTGCAGCGGTTATGCACTAATAGACTGCTGATCGGAATACTGCATTTGAGGACCGCAGTTACCTGAAGCATTGTGAGAAACCTGGAGAGCTGACTGAAAGGGCCTAGGAGGATGGCCTCTACCATATGAATCTCTGCCTCCAGACGAGGTACCACTGAATCTGCCTGAATGACGGGGTCTCTTATCCGACCCATGCCCCCCTCCATGCGACAGAACCATCTCGACTCTGCGGGCGACATTGACTGCCTCCTGGAAAGTAATCTCACTCCCAGTCTCCCTAGCCATCTGAAGGCGAATCGTCTGAATGAGACCATCAATAAACCTCCTCACCCTCTCAATCTTTGTAGGAAGTATGATGAGAGCATGCCGAGCCAAATCGATGAACCTGGACTCATACTGGGTAACCGTCATGGATCCCTGTTGAAGGCGCTCAAACTGCCTCCGATAAGCCTATCTCTGAGTAACGGGGAGAAACTTCTTCAGAAACAATTCTATAAACTGCTCCCAAGTCAAAGATGGCGAACCGGCTGGCCTAGTCAAGCAATAATCCCTTCACCAAGTCTTGGCGGATCCAGACAGGCGAAATGCCGCAAAATCTACCCCGTTGGTCTCAACAATACCCATGTTACTGAGAACCTCGTGGCAGCCGTATAGGAAGTCCTGGGGATCCTCTGAAGAAGCACCGCTGAAGGTAGTAGTGAAGAGCTTGGTGAACCTATCCAGTCTCCACAAAGCATCGGCGGACATGGCCGTGCCATTGCCGGCCTGAGCTACTGCTCCCGACTGAACTGTCACAGCTGGCTGAACCGCTGGAACCTGAGCCTGGGGAGCTACTTGCTCCGGAGTACGAGTAGCAGGAGTTTGAGCCCCTTCTCCAGCCTGAGGAGTGGCTGGTGCTGCAGGAAGCAAGCCCGCTCGGGTGACATTCTCCATGAGGCCCACCAACTGGACCAAAGCGTCCTGAAGAACTGGGGTAGGAATAAACCCCTCTGGGACTTGAGTTGGGGCCACCGGAGCTGTTGGGGTCGGAACCTCCTCGTCAAGATCAATCTGAGGTTCCGCCACTGGTGTTGTTGCAGGAGGATGAGTCCCGCCCCTACCTCGACCCCTAGCACGACCTCGGCTTGGCCCTCTGCCCCGCGTGGGAGCTGTTGCTGGGGGCTCGAGCCGCGGAGCGGTAGATGAGGAAGCGCGTGTTCTCGCCATCTGCGAAAGAAAAGAGTAGGAATCCAATTAGCATTTGAGAAGCAAAACCGCACGACAAAAAAGAACAAATGTGAAATTTTTTCCTAACTCTGTAGCCTCTGGGGGATAAATACAGACGTCTCCGTACCGATCCCTCAGATTCTACCTAGTTTGTCTGTGAACTGTGAGGCCCATATAAACCTAGAGCTCTGATACCAACCTGCACGACCCGGATTTCCCACCCTCGGGAGTCGTGATGGCGCCTACTAGTGAAAGCTAGGCAAGCCAATCAACATGATTATTTACCACTTTTCTATTTACGAATTCATTGCAGCACAAAAACATCAACTAAAGAACAGTAATTCAACAAACGAAATAGATGCAAATTTCATACTCTACAAAAATATCGCCGACAAAATATCCTCAACAGACTACCCAAGATTTGGTGTCACAGTTTCACAGACGGTTTAAGAGTACTACAAACAGGGGTCAGAAGAAATAACAAAATATTATTTCCGGACTACATAGAAGAAACAGGTACAAGAAATGGACAGGAGACTCCAAGATCCGCGGAAGTCTGCAGAACTACCTTGGGTCGCCTGAAAATCAGAGGCTGGAAGCTTCCTACTATTCGAAGCCTACGGTACTGGGATCTGTACAAAAGAGTGCAGAGTGTAGCATCAGCACAACCGACCCCATGTGCTGGTAAGTGACTGGCCTAACCCCGGCGAGGTAGTGACGAGGCTAGGACCAGACTCCATATAGACCTGTGCAGTTATAAACATATACGCAATCTACAGCGGAAATTAGAAACACATAAACAATTTAAGCTGGGGAAGGGGAGAACACACATCGAGATAGCAGATAAACAAAACAAAACGAATCAGCAATGAATAAGATAGAAAACTGCAAGTTAACCTTTAACACAAATAAAATGAAATACAAGCCACCTTCACCTCCAGTATCCTCTTGTTGCAGGCGTGCAACCCGTTCCCACTTACAGTTTCCTCTTATGGTAGGCGTGCCACCCGCTCCCACTTACATCATATCTTGTGGTAGGCGTACCACCCGCTCCCACTTACATTATATTCTGTGGTAGGCGTACCACCCGCTCCCACTTACATTATATCCTGTGGCAAGCATGCCACCCGCTCCCACTTACAGTATATCTTATGGTAGGCGTACCACCCGCTCCCGCTTACATCATCACAACAATCACAAGAAGTCCCGACAAGGGAACAAAGCAACATAATAACTTCCTAGCGAGGAAACAAATAACATCAAAACAATCATCCCGGCAAGGGAGAATCAGCTATAACCAAACCAAACTCGACTCCTATTCAGCTCAATCAATGTCAGTACTCAATTATGCTTAAAGTTCTACAATTAACCTCCCAACCCAATTATCATCTTATTAAATCTAGACACGACTCTACTAAGGTGACACTGGACCCCTTAACTTCTAAGGAACTCCTAAGCCACTACCCACAATTATGACACTGGACCCCTTTGACTCCTAACAATTCTTATTCAACTAGTCTATTTAACCATCGACTTTATACCTAATAGAAGAAAACTAAAACCATACCTAAAAGGAACAACTAAAATGAAGAAACCTTGTGGTAGGCGTACCACCCGCCCCCATTTCACAATATCTTGTGGCAGGCGTGCCACCCGCTCCCACTTATATCATAACAATATCAAGGATAATATTCTACAATTCGAAACAATAATCACACAACAATCATCCATATACGACCCACGGTCTTGCTTGACACCAACGTATAGATATTCGTCACCATGCCTATATGTCGTTCTCAACAAGGAGCAATTTAACAAATAGGACACGATTTCTAATCCCTCAAGCTAAGGTTAGAACAAACACTTACCTTGCTTTGCAACAAATTCCTAGATTTCCAGCAAATCTTCGAGCCCAACCTTTTATGGGTGCTCATGAACTTTAGGTGGATTCAATTGGAGCTAACGAAGCTACAACTTGGTAGGTGGCCTTAACTCAACTGAAATTTTGGTACTCTTTCACAACGAAATTGGCAGCAATTTGAGCTGGGGTCTTGGGGTTAGAGAGTGGGGTTTTTCGTAATTGATGTTGGGGTTTGGAGGGAGTGATTCCACGGTTGTTTTTCAGCTTAATTGGGGCTATTTCCGGCTACTTTGCAGCTGGTTCTTGGTGGGTTTAAATGGGGGGAACTGGGCTGGTAATTGGAGGTTGATAGCTATATTACGGATGTGTTTTCAGGGAATTTGGGGCTGTTTCAAGGTGATTTTTGAGGTTGATTTGTTGGGGTTTAAGGGTGTTTTGGAGATGTTCCTGAGGTAGTGACGAAAATGGATTTGCATGTTAGGGTTACTGGTTTCTATTTATAGTGGGCCGAAATTCGGAACAAAATAAAACTTTCAGGTGTTTAAAATGCTATCGCATAATCGTTGCATAATCAATATGCGGTCCGCATTTGGACCGCGTTTCTCACATGGCACTTGGCCCAGGAATCTGTCTCAATCTGCGATTTTGTTGTGCGATTTGCGGTTCGCGTTTTAGAAATGTGACCGCATTTCTCACTGCATTTTATGACGTTAATTTTTGTCCAGTACTCTGTCTCAATCTGCGATACAGGCAGTGTAATTTGTGGTCCGCATTTCAAACAGCATTTCTGACATGGATCTTTTCCCAGAAATCTATCTAAGTATGCGATGCCCGTGTAAGATATGGTGCCCGCATTGTTGGTATGCGACCGCATATCCTGTCTTATTTACCTTTTCGAACTCTTTTCTTATCTTTTCGAACTCTTTTCCCTGTTATTAGATTCTTATACCTCATACCCTGCAAGAATGTTAACATTACATAATTACAAAGAGGGATTTGCGCTTAAAACAAGCCAAATCTAAACAATTTGTATCATATGTGTTTCTACGGCACATCGGGTCATTACAGGGGGTGTGTACAGACTCCGGAGGGGCTCCTTCAGTCCAAACGCTATAATCTGCACGGACAGCTTACAGCCATAGTATAAATATTTGGATTTGCACGGACAACTCACGTGTTACACGGAAAACTCACATGCCATAGTATAAATATCTGGATCCGAACGGACAACTCACATGCTGCACGGACAACTCATGTGCCATAGTATCAATATCTCACAATCAAGCCCTCGGCCTCACTCAGTCATCAATCTCTCCAGTCTCTCAGGCTCTCAGAAATCATGATAAACAGCCCAAAACAACAATGATATGTGCATCAATAATGAACAATAGAGACTGAGATGTAATGTGCAAGTAAAACTGTGACTGAGTACAAAACAACAATTTAGCAGATAATTCAACATATACACGACCCATGTGGGTTGACAGTGTCAACACATAGTTTAAACATGATTTATAGTTCGATTTCTCTAATACGTGAAAAATGTACGGGTAACAATAGATTATTCGACTACACAGTTCCATGGAATTTACCAAGTCACAATTCCTACGGTGCACACCCACACGTCCGTCACCTAGCATGTGCGTCACCTCAAAAACTAACCACATAACACATAATCCTGGGTCTCCATACCTTTAGGATCAAATTTAGAACTGTTACTTACCTCAATCCGAGCAATTCTTTATTCCAATAAGCTTTTTCCTTGCGATTCGGCCTCCGAATGCCTCGAATCTTATTCAAAATAATTCGATACAATCAACACGAGGTGTAGGAATCAATTCCATATGAAAATGCTAAATTTCACAATAAAATCCGAAATTCAACTCAAAATTCAATAGTGGGCCCAGCTCTCGGAACTTGATAAAAGTTACAAAATAAGAACGCCCATTCAACCACGAGTCCAACCATACAAAAATTACTAAATTTCGACTCCAATTCGGCCTTCAAACCCTCAAATCAATTTTGGAAAAATTTCTATTCTAATCCCCCAAATCACGAAATAGGTGCTAGAAATAGTGTTAGATTCATGAATAGCAGACCAAATCAAGTTAAGATTACTTACCCCAGTCCAATTTGTGAAGTTTGCCTCTGAAAATCGCCCAAACCGAACTCCCCAACTCTGTTTATGTCAAAAATGGCAACCCCCCCCCCGGTTTATAGAGCCGCTTCCTTGTAGCGCCACAGGTAGCGTGGGGCGCTGCCTGTAGCGCAGTTTCCAGAATTCCAAAAATTCCCAGCACCAGGGCTAGCGTCCCATGCTACCCTGGGTGCCGGCGGCGACGGAAAATCTTTCCCGACACGAAAATGGGCATAACTCTCTCATACGATGTCCGAATTTGACGATTTTTGCTATGGCTCCAAAATTTAAATGCGGATCTAATGCTTCAATCAAAACTAAATTTGGAGCTTATTTGCTTAATGTGATACCACTTATTCTTGAAAAAATGACGTCGAAGCATTCTAGAAATATCTAGATTAAATTCCGTTAACCATCTGGAAATCCACCCGAGGCCCCCGGGAACTCAACCAAATACACCAACCAGTCCTAAAATATCATACAAACTTATCGAAGCCTCAAATCACATCAAACAATGCTAAAAACACGAATCATACCCCAGTTCAAGCTTAATGAAACTAAGAAATTCTCACTTCTACATTCGATGCCGAAACCTATCAAATCAAAGTCCGATTGATCTCAAATTTTGCACACAAGTCATAAATGACATAATGGACCTATTCCAATTTCCAGAATCAGATTCCGACCCCGATATCAAAAAGCCAACTCACCAGTCAAATTTCCAAACTTAAATTTCACTTTTAGCCATTTCAAGCCTAATTTAACTACGGACTTCCAAGTAATTTTCCAAACACGCTCCCAAGTTCAAAATCACCATACGGAGCTATTGGAATCATCAAAACTATATTCTAGGGTTGTTTACACATAAGTCAACATCCGGTCGACCTTTTCAACTTAAGTTTTCATCTTTGAAACTAAGTGTCTCAATTCATTTCGAAACGTCACCGGACCTGAACCAATTACCCCGGCAAGTCACATAACAATTATAAAGCACAAATTGAGCAGTAAATAGGGGAACGGGGCTGTAATACTCAAAATGACCGGCCGAGTCATTACAGTTGGTACGCAAACACCATCTGTGTCGCAACACTTAGACCAGGTAGTTATTTTCTGCATTTCGATTACAAGACATTTTTTTTGACTAATGTGTGTTTGTATTATTTATATTTGTGTATATATTTTCGTTGTTTTTGTAGATCTCATCTGATGCATCACAACTTCTTCCAAATCCTAAGAGAAGAAAGATGTCCAGTTCTCCTAACGTTTTGCGCGACACTAGTGATATCTCCAACTTTAATTTATGTTCATTTTCACTGGGTAGTACACAAGAGACTGGTTCAGAAGGTAATTCTACTGCTATTGTTGTTGGTGAAGAGAGACAAGAAGATCATGAACAACAGAGAGTTGGAGAAGTATCTGTCCTTATGGCTGTGTATTTGCTCCTGTTGCTGAACCGCATCAGTTAGTTGTGATTGAGCAGCAGGAGCAGCAAGCAAAAAGAAAACCATCTAAAGTAGGGAAAATGATTCGTATGGAGAGTATTTGGTTGAAATCTCCTTACATAATTCCTAAACAAAAGGCAAGGGGGCAAGATTGGAAAGTAGGAAAGACTACACGAAGATGTCCCTTCCATTATGTCAATCAAGACAGCGGATTGATGCAGAGATTTACAGACTGGTTGAAGACGGATGCCGGGGAATATGATTCCAAGCCATTCAGATTAGCTGGAATTGATATTCCAAAGTCACTCTTTACTGAGCTTGTGGACCCTAACTCTGACCTTGTGGATGATGCAAGTTATTTTAAGTTTGTTTTTGAATTGGTTTTGAACTGTATTTACTAAAACTTTAGCCTTATGTTTGTTTTAAAGTTTTTGTACTATAATTTGGTAAACTTCAGACTTATGCATGCTTAAGTTTTTGAGTTCATTTGCTAAAACTTCATACTAAAAGATGCTGAAATTTTGTCCTGCAGTCTGTAGTTTTATTATGAGTTGTTTTTCTAAACTTCAGACTTATACATGCTAAAATTTTTTAGTTCATTCCCTAACACTTCATACTAAACATGTTGAAGTGTTTGTCATGCAGTCTCCAGTTTTGTAATGACTTTTTTCTAAACTTTAAATTAAACATATTGAAGCTTTTTTTAGTTCATTTCCTAACACTTCATACTGAACATGCTTAAGTTTTTGTCATGCAGTTTGTAGTTTTGTAATGCGTTTTTTCTAAGCTTTATACTTATGCATGCTGAAGTTTTTTAGTTCATTTCCTTACACTTCATACTAAACATGCTTAAGTTTTTGTCCTGTAACCTGTAGTTTTGTGATGATTTTTTTCTAAACTTCATATTTATGCATGCTGAAGTTTTTTAGTTCATTCCCTAATACTTAATACTAAACATGCTTAAGTTTTGTCTTGCATTCTATAGTTTTGTAATGAGTTTTTTTTTTCTAAACTTCAGACTTATACATGCTAGAGTTTTTAGTTCATTCACTAACACTTTATACTAAACATGCTGAAATTTTTACCCTGCAGCCTCTAGTTTTATAATGAGTTTTTTTCTAAACTTCAAACTAAACATGCTGAAGTTTTTTAGTTCATTTCCTAAATTTATTTTTTACTCTGAATTATATTGTGGTTAAGATCACATATTTTCTTTTGCTATTGTTCATTTGTAGCATATTTAAGTGGGCGTATATTTCTTGCACAAAAAATATTACTATCACCTTCTAAGTTATCCAGAATCAAAATGTGCAGTAACAAATTTACTTTTTGATCAATATATGACCAAGTTGGCTCGTGTTCATCCTTCAGGTGAACAGAAGAAGAAAATTAGAATAAGGAAGGAAAAGAGAATGGAAGAGAAAAGAAAAATAGAAGAGAAAAAGAGCAAATCAAAGAGAAAGTGAGCTGTCAAAAAATAGGTGATTGAGGAAGCTATGGATTTTGAAGAAGAAGTGGAGATTGAGGAACTTACCGAGTTTACCTGGTTTATTGAAGAATCAACTGGTGAAAAGGCGGTCAACTACATAAGAGGCATTGACCTTTCATGTGGTATCTCATGGGCATCTGTCAGAAAAGTATTTTTTCCATTTCGACTTAAGCCAAGACCTGACCAATTATTTACGCACTATTTTCTTGGAATTCTGCACTTTCAAACCAAAACTATATATGTGTACGATTCCTTGAGTGATTTACCATATGACAGTGCGTTGGAACATGTCCAAAATTATATCCGGTTGATTTCACACTTGCTTGAATGCTTGAAGTTTGGCACACAAAATAAATATTATGGGAAAATGCTCAGAAAATTTTTACAATTAAGTGGATGAACACACCCCTACAGCAGAACAAGTATTGGAAGTACGTGTTTGGCATATGTTTACCATGCATCTTATCTTTATGGTTTTTTCTTTATCTTTAGAGCTGTATTATTGTGTTAATTGATTTTTTATTTTTTTTCATATTTTTTTTTGTAGTGTTGATTGTGGTATATTTGCTTTTAAGCTCCTTGAGATACGGTTGAAGCAACATGATGTCTTCAAATTCAAACAAAGTGATGTGTTAACATTCAGGAGAGAATTGGCTACGAATCTTTGGGCTCATGAAAAGTGGAAAGAAGAAAGCTGTTATGAAACTCTAGAAGAGCAGCTAGGACATGACTATGGAGAATATGAAGACACTCTATGTGAATTTTTTCGATAGAGAATGAATTGTAAATGAAAAATAATATTTTTTGTTATTTTTCATGGTGTAAGTGAAAACAAAATTGGGTTTGAGAATATAGATTATTTTTTGTGAATTATGTGATGTCTATCTTTCAAATTCTTGTTCTCTTTGCATTAATTAGTCTGCAGTTGTCTTGGATTGTATCAAATACCTTTATCTCTTTTATCATGAACTTAAGCATAATTGTTGAACTTAAGCATGTTTAGTATGAAGTGTTAGGAAATGAACAAAAAAACTTTAGCATGGATAAGTCTGAAGATAAGCAAAAACTCATTTGTAAATTACATACTGCAGGAAAAAAACTTCAGCATGTTTAGTCTTAAGTTTTAGCAAATGAACAAAAAACTTCAGCATGTTTAATCTGAAGTTTAGGAAAAAACTCATTACAAAACTATAGACTGCAGGACAAAATTTCAACATGTTTTAGTATGAAATTTTAGCAAATGAACTAAAAAATTTCAGCATGCATAAGTCTGAAGTTTTGCAAAAACTCATTAGCAAATTACAGACTGCATAACAAAACTTCAGCATGTTTAGTCTGAAGTTTTCGCAAATGAACATACAAACTTCAGCATGTTTAGTCTGAAGTTTAGGAAAAAACTCATTGCAAAATTACAGACTGCAGGACAAAACTTCAGCATGTTTAGTATGAAGTTTTAGGTTATATATCTTTAAAGCTTCAAACTTTTTATGTTGTAGTTTTGAGTAAAACACTACCAGCTATTTTTTTGCAAATTTTTACAATCTGAAATTATTTTTTATATATGTATGATGTTCTCTTTCTATATCCTTGAAGCTTCAAATCTTTTGTGCTGAAGTTTTCTTGGAAAACATTAATCATCTAATCTGAATTTCATGTGAGCCTATATCAACATGAAGTTTTAGCTATGTATCCTTGAAACTTCAGACTCTGAAGGTTACTCTAAGTCTATATCAACGTGAAACAACTTCGTGCTAAATTAGTATGAAGTTTTAGCTTATACTTTTATAACTATGGACTTATTAGTCCGAAGTTACATTCCTTTGTATTTTGAAACTTCAAACTTTTCTTTTTTGTATTTATCAGCTACTTTTTATCTTTTACCACCTACTTTATATTACATTTAATTTGTCTGACCATATAGTAAATGACCTAAAAAGTTACTTTTACATTTACAAATAGTAAATGAAGTCTTTAAATTGATTAGGTGCAAACTTTGGCTTTTCATCCTGAAGTTATTTTTTTACTATTGAAAAACTGTGGACTTATTAGGCCGAAGTTACATTTATTTTTGCATTTACCACCTACTTGTTGTCTTTTACCACCTACTTATCTTGTTACATTCAATTTCTCTAAACGTAAAATAATAAACAGAGCAGAAAGGTTACCTTTGCATTTATAGATATTAAATTGATTAAGTGCACACTTTGGCTATATTAACAACCTCTTCACTTGAAACTTTCATAGTCATCCATAGCCTTCTATCATATTTCATTAAATTTATATTCATCCGTAGCCTTTTAGATTTTTTAAACAATGTCTTATGCTAACAGAAGCAGGAAGCTTGCAATGGATGAACTTATGCAGAAGTGGGAGAGTTTAAAGTCTGATTGGAATAGTAACGTACCGATGGCTAATTTTATGCAAAAGTGGGAGCAAATAAAGGCTGATTGGGAAAGAATCAGACCACAATCTTTTGCCGATGAATCATTCCAGAATAGGCTGAACCTCGAACATAGTTGTGAAGGTTATTCCACCTCGTTCGACAAGGTTGTGCAGCAGTTTGATTCTTTTAAATTTCCCATCAGGGACAACTATGCCAAGATGGAAAAATAGCTTGAAGAGTCTTCCTTATCATATGGACAGAGTAATAATTGAATAAAATCAGTTGCATGATCAATTCAACAAGTTGAAGTGCGATCTTGAGACTTTGTGGTCTTTTTCCTTAGTATCCTATAATTATCTCTGATTCGGATGATGATGAGATATATCGAGAAATTGAGGAGTACTGTTCTAATGATTGTCACGACCCAAAATCCCCTAAAGGCCATGATGACACCCAACCTCGCTGTCAGGCAAGCCAACGATGAATTATCTACTTAATTACTCATTTTAAAAATTCTAAAATCATAAATCCCATTAAAAAAATAAAATAAACATCCAGTACTCATAGGAGCCTGTGGATTCTCTTTATAAATTTTCGTATAAATTATAAATTACAAGGTAAAATGATAATAATAACGTGAACTACAATAATGAAAATCTAGTAGGAACCCCCAAAATCCGGTGTCACAAGTGCATGAGCATCTACCGAGAAATATAATAAAATACAACATCTGTCTTGAATTCAAGGTACACAGGAGAATGTAAATAACTCTGATGGAGACTTTGTATGCTGCAGATCGTAACATGGAATGCAGCTCACCATAAAGTCCCCACAATAGCCACGCCTCTGCGACCAAAAGACCACCAAAAATACATAGACACACACACACACCCTGCACAAAAAGTGCAGCAAGTGTAGCATGAGTACGTAAATCAACGCGTACCTAGTAAGTATCTAGCCTAACCCCGGAGAAGTAGTGACGAGGGGTCGATATCGACACTTACTAGTGGTCTAATAGGTCAAGTACAACAGAAAGTAAACAAGTATGAGACATGGTAAAAATAGTGTAAACAAATGTTAGCACGTGGTACGATCCTTCTCTGAATAGGGTAAACAAATGTTAGCACGTGGTATTCTCCTCAACCGGAGTGGATATGGAAAATGGTCTCCACCAGATGGATCGTCACAACTCAAATCAAGAAAACTCACGGATACGATGACTTCTTGCCAAATATTACGCACGACACTGTCGAGGCGAATGGCCCGATCCCATAAGAGTATTTACAGAAATGCCGAAGCATACGGCCCAATCCCATAATAATGTGTGCACTGTCGAGGGTCGAATGACACAAACCATAGATGCATCTATTTTATTGTCGAGGCGAACGGCGTGCTCCCATGAGAATATGAAGCTTTAACGGGTCCTTGACCCCACTCACGAAGATACATGTGAGTTAAGAAATGTAAAGAAGCTTTTCAATGAAAACGCACAAAGCGCAAGAATTTCATAAGGGGAAACACAATTATTCCCCGGCTAATCAAGTAGCTCATCAAATCTTTACAATAGCGACTCTATCACTCTACACAAGCCTAGTCTCAGGTCGAAATGCGAAATAAGTGAATTATACATGCCAGGATAACTCAAATAATACAATTAAAGCATGGCGTGAACCTAAGTCTACACGAACATAATCAGGAACTCTAGCATACGCACGGACACTTGTCACCTCATACGTGTGCAGCTCCTACAACATGTAGCATACAACAAGACTAGCACCTATGAGGTAAATTCCCTCTCACAGGGTTAGACAAGAGAGTTATTGTCACGACCCAAAATCCACTACAGGTCGTGATGGCACCTAAAGCCGCTATCAGGAAAGCCAACGTTAATTTATCAACTTATTTACTCATTTTATTACTTTCGAGATCATAATCTCCATTGCTTAAGTAGTATAAAATGGAATTTACAGGGTAAAAAGATAATAACTACGTGAACTATAATAACGAACAACCAGTAGGAACCCCAAAAATCCGATATCAAGCGTGCATGAGCATCAACTAGGAAATATAATAAAATACAACATCTGTCCGGAATACAAGTTAGACAGGAAAATATAAATAATTCTGATGGAGAATCTGCAGGCTGGGGATCGTAACATGAGATGCAGCTCACGGTAAAGTCCCCGAAATGGCCGCGCCTCTGGCCCAAAGACCACCAGACATATGTGTACCTGCACAAAAAAGTGCAGCAAGTGTAGTATGAGTGTGTAAATTAACACGTACCCAGTAATTATCTAGCCTAACCCCAGAGAAGTAGTGACGAGGGGTCGACATCAACACTTACTAGTGGTCCAATAGGACAGATATAGTAGAAGTAAACAGATGTAAATCAGAGAAAATAAATGAAGTAACAAGTATAATACGTGGTACAATCCTTCTCTCAGCAATAACTCAAACTCTCAGCTGGTAGCTACCTCCTCAATCGGAGTATATATAATGGACCTTACCAGATAGATCGTCACGGCTCAATTAGGAAAAGCTCATAGATGTGCTGGCTTCTTGTCAATTATTACGCACGATTTCATAAGAGTATTTTATATAAATGCCGAGGTGTACGGCCTGATCCATGGCCTGATCCATCGTAACATTTCCAAACCATAGACAGATCTATTTTATTGCCGAGGCGAAGGGCCTGCTCCCATGGGAGTATGGTACATAAATCCTTCCGAGGCGTACGGCACGATCCATCGTGTGCGCACTACCGAGGGTCGAACGACATGAACAATAGATGTATCTATCCTACCAAGGCGAACGGCCCGATCCCATTAGAATAAGAATCTTTGACGAGTCCTTGCCCCCACTCCTGAATAGACGTGTGAGTTATAAATTTTTAAGTGAAACCTTTCGGTGAGAACGCATAACATGGGAGAAATTCGTAACAGGAGTACAATTATCTCGCGGCTAAGCATGAAGCCCGTTGAATCTCTACAATAGCTAGTCTATTACTCTATACAATCTAGTCTCAAGTCGCGACGTAATATGAGGGAATCTATTAGGCAAGAGACAACTCAAATAGTACAGTTATCGCATGGCAGGAACCTAAGTCTACCCAGACATAACATGAATCTAGCTAGATATGAACTCTATTCACCTGGTGCGTACATAGCCCCCACAATAAGTAACACATAACAAATAAATCACCTAGGGGTAGTTTCCCCTCACAAAGTTAGATAGGAGACTTACCTCGCTCCGAAGTTCCATAACCGGCTCCAACGCCCCTCAAACACCTCAAACCAAAGCTTGTGAAACCAAAACTATTCAAACAATGTGCAAACCAATCAAAAGATACTCTAATACACATAATAGTCAATTTAAACAAATTTCCAACTCCGCTCGAAAAGTCTATAAAATCAACACCTGGGCCCATGTGCCCGGATTTCGAAGAAAGTAAACTTTACCCATAACACCACGAACTAAAATATATAACTTATTCCATATTCCATGTCCAGTTTTGTGGTCAAATTCCAAAAATACCAAATTCTAGGTATTCTACCAAAATTCCCACAATTTCTACTAATTTGCATGCTTAAATCATTATACAAACCATGTATTTAACTTGTAATAGGTGGAAATCACTTACCTTATGTTGCTTGATGAAAATCTCCTCTTGAAGCTCTCCAAAATCGCCCAACCAAGTGGGAAAATGAGGAAAATGAGCAAAACACCGATTTTAAAACAATCTGCCCAGCCGACTTTTCGCACCTGCGGAACACCAGCCACACCTGCAGAATTTCCATAGCAGGTGCGGTTCTAATTTAGTCCAGACACGTCCGCATCTGTGGACCCAATTGCGCATCTGCGCTTCTACTTCTGCGACCAAGGAGCGCTTCTGTGCACGCGCTCCTGTGGACCATGTCCGCTTCTACGATCAACAGGCCTCCCAGGCCTTTCCGCTTCTGTGCTTCTTCCTCCGTAAAAGCGACTCCACTTCTGCGGTCTTCACGTCACACTTTGTCACGACCCGGATTTTCCTCCCTCGAGAGTCGTGATGGCGCCTACTAGTGAAAGCTAAGAAAGTCAGTCAAGCGGATTATTTACCATTTTTCTATTTACGAATTCATTACATCGTTAAAACATCAACTAAAGAACAACAATTCAACGAGCGAAATAGATGCAACTTTCATATTTTACAAAAATATCATCGATAAACTATTCATAACAAACTACCCAAGATCTGGTGTCACAGTTTCACAGACTGTTTAAGATTACTACAGATAAGGTTCTGAAGAAAATAGCAAGATACTATTTCTGGACTACATAGAAGAAACAGATACAAGAAATAGACAGGAGACTCCAAGATCTGCGAACGTCTGCAGAACTACCTTGGGTCGCCTGAAAATCAGAGGCTGGAAGCTTCCTACTGTTCGAAGCCTGCGGTACTGGGATCTGCACAAAAGAGTGCAGAGTGTAGTATCAGCACAACCGACCCCATGTGCTGGTAAGTGCCTGGCCTAACCCTGGCGAGGTAGTGATGAGGCTAGGACCAAACTTCAGATAAACCTGTACAGTTATAAACATATAATAAGTATCTACAGCAGATAATAGAAATACCTAAACAATTTAAATGGGGGAAAGAAAACATACATCGGAACAGCAAACAAGTAAAGCAAAACGAATCATCAATGAATAAGAAAGAAAACTGCAATTCAGCCTTTAGCACAAATGAAATGAAGTACAAGCCAGCTTCACCTCCAGCAACCTCTTGTTGCAGGCGTGCAACCCGTTCCCACTTACAGTAAACTCTTGTGGCAGGCGTGCCACCCGCTCCCACATACATCACACCTCGTGGCAGGCGTGCCACCATCTCCCACTTACAGTAACCTTTCATGGCAGGCGTGCCACTGCTCCCACATACATCACATCTCGTGGCAGGCGTGCCGTGCCACCCGCTCCCACTTACATAATATCTCGTGGCAGGCGTGCCACACGCTCCCACTTACAATACATCCTGTGGCAGGCGTGCCACCCGCTCCCACTTTCATCATCACAACAATCACAAGAAGTCCCAGCAAGGGAACAAATCAACATAACAACTTCCCAGCAAGGGAACAAATAACATCAAACAATCATCCTGGCCAGGGGGATTCAGCTATAACCAAACCAAACTTAACTCCTATTTAGCTCCATCAATGTCAGTACTCAATTACAGTCAAAATTCTACAATTAACCTCCCAACCCAATTATCATTTTATTAAATCTAGACACGACTCTACTAAAGTGACACTAGACCCTTTAAACTCCTACGAACTCCTTAGACACTACCCACAATTTTGACATTGTACCCCTTTGACTCCTAAAAATTCTTACTCAACTAGACTAGTTAACCATCAACTTTATACCGAATAGAAGAAGGCTAGAACCATTACCAAAAGAGGCAACTAAAATGAAGAAACTTTGTGGTAGGCGTACCACCCGCCTTCAATTCACCATATCTTGTGGCAGGCGTGCCACCCGCTCCCACATGCAGTATTTCATAGCATAATCAAAGATAATAATGTTCAATAATTCGAAACAATAGTCACATAAAAAATTATCCATATACGACCCACGGCCATGTGTGACACTAACGCATAGATACTCGTCACCAAGCCTATACATTGTTCTCATCGAGGAGCAATTTAATAAATAAGACACGATTTCCTGATCCCTCAAGCTAAGGTTAGAACAAACACTTACCTTGCTTTGCAATACTTCCTAGACTTCCAACGACTCTTTAAGCCCAACCTTTTATGGGTGCTCACGAACTTTAGGTGGACACAATTTGGGGCTATTTCCCGGCGAGTTGCAGCTGGTTCTTAGTGCGTTTAAATGGGGAGAGCTGGGCTGGTAATTGGGGGTTGATAGCTATATTTTGGATGTGTTTTCACGGATTTTGGGGCTGTTTCAAGGTGATTTTTGAGGTTGATTTATTGGGGTTTGAGGGTGTTTTGGAGAGGTTTCGGAGGTATTGACAAAATAAGGGGGTTTTTGCATGTTAGGGTTCCTGGTCCCTATTTATAGTGGGTCAAAATTCGGAACAAAAATAAAACTTTCAGGTGTTAGAAATGCGATCGCATTCTCGTCGCAAACTCAACATGCGGTCCGCATTTGGACCGTATTTCTGACATGGCATTTGGCCCAAGACTCTGTCTCATTCTGCGATTTCACTGTGAGATTTGCGGTCTGCATTCCTGAAATGCGATCCGCATTTCAGACAGCATTTCTGGCATGAATCTTGCAAAGATCTGTCTAAGTATGCGATGCTCGTGTAAGATATGCGGTCCGCATGCTAAAAATGCAACCACATATCCTGCACTACTTTCCTTTTCGAACTCTTTTCTAAATTAAGCCTCTTATACCTCATACTCTGCAAGAATGTTAAGATTTCATAATTACAAAGAGGGATTTGTGCTTAAATCAAGCCAAGTCTAAATAATTAGTATCATATGGGTTTCTACGGCATTTCGGGTCGTTACATTCTCCCCCTCTAAGACAACCGTTCGTCCTCGAACGGACAGGATAAAGAAGTACCTGAGTCGGGAAAAAGATGTGGATAACGGCTCCGCATATCAGACTCGGACTCGCAGGTCGATGCCTCAGGTGGCTGACCTCTCCACTGAACACAAACAGAAGGAAAACTCTTCGACCTCAGCTGACGGACTTGCCGGTCTAGAATGGCTACCGGTTCCTCCTCATAAGACAAGTCCTTGTCCAGCTGAACGGTGCTGAAATCTAGCACGTGAGTTGGATTGCCGTGATATTTCCGGAGCATGGACACATGAAAAACTGGATGCACGACTGATAAGCTTGGCGGAAATGCAAGTCTATAAGCCCCCTCTCCCACTCGATCAAGAATTTCGAACGGACCAATGAACCTAGGTCTAAGCTTGCCTCTCTTCCCAAATCTCATCACGCCTTTCATAGGCGATACCCGGAGTAATACTCGCTCACCAACCATAAAAGACATATCTCATGTCTTGCGATTTGCATAGCTCTTTTGCCTGGACTGAGCTGTACGAAGCCTTTCTTGAATGATTTTGACCTTGTTCAAGGCCTCCTGAACCAGATCTGTGCCTAACAACCGAGCCTCTCCCGGCCCAAACCACCCAACCGGAGTTCGACACCGCCTACCATATAAAGCCTCATAAGGAGCCATCTGAATGCTCGACTGGTAGCTGTTATTGTAGGAGAACTCTGGTAATGGCAAAAACTGGTCGCACGAACCTCCAAAGTCAATAACACAAGCTCGGAGCATATCCTCCAGTATCTGAATAGTCCGCTTGGACTGTCCGTCTGTCTGAGGATGAAATGTTGTGCTTAATTCAACCTGGGTGCCCAACTCCCACTGAACTGCCCTCCAAAAACGCGAAGTAAACTGCGTACCTCAGACCGAAATAATAGATACCGACAAACCATGAAGGCGAAAAATCTCTCGAATATAAATCTCAGCTAACCTCAGAGATGAATAAGAGACTGCCACAGGGATGAAATGTGCTGACTTGGTCAGCCTGTCGACAATGACCCAAATTGCATCTAACTTCTTCCGGGTTTGCGGAAGTCCAACAACGAAATCCATAGTGATCTGTTCCCATTTCCACTCGGGGAGCTCAATTCTCTGGAACAGTCCACCAGGTCGCTGATGCTCGCACTTAACCTGCTGGCAATTCAAACACCAAGCCACGTACGCAATTATATCCTTCTTCATTCTACGCCACCAATAATGTTGTCGCAAATCCTGATACATCTTTGCGGCGCCCGGATGAATAGAACACCTGGAGCTATGGGCCTCTTTCAAAATCAACTCCCGAAGTCCCTCTACATTGGGCACACAGACTCGACCCTGTAACCTCAAAATTCCATCGTCACCTAAGGTGACCTGCTTGGCACCTCCTCACTGTACCATGTCCCTAAGGACACACAAATGGGGATCATCAAACTGTCGATCACGTATTCGTTCCAACAATGAAGAATGAGCGACCGTGTAAGCTAATACCCGATTTGGGTCAGAAATATCCAATCTCACAAATTGATTGGCCAAAGTCTGAACGTCCAAAGCAAGTGGTCTTTCACCGACCGGAATATAAGCAAGGCTGCCCATACTGGCCGACTTTCTACTAAAAGCATCGGCCACCACATTGGCCTTTCCCGGGTGATATAAGATGGTGACATCATAGTCCTTTAACAACTCCAACCACCTCCTCTGTCTCAAATTTAGCTCCTTTTGCTTGAACAGATACTGAAGAATCTTATGATCCGTGAACACCTCACACGGCACGCCATATAAGTAGTGCCTCCAAATCTTTAAGGCTTGAATTATGGCTGCCAATTCTAAATCATGCACCGGATAGCTCTTCTCATGAATCCTCAACTGCCTCGAAGCATAGGCAATGACCTTGCCCTCTTGCATTAACACTGCACCAAGCCTAATACGAGAGGCATCACAATAAACTGTGTAAGGCCCTGAGCCTGTGGGCAAAACTAACACTGGTGCCGTGGTCATTGCTGTCTTGAGCTTCTGAAAGTTCGCCTCACACTCATCCGACCACCTGAACTGGGCACCTTTCTGGGTCAACTTGGTCATCGGGGCTACAATAGATGAAAACCCCTCCACGAACCGACGATAGTAGCCTGCCAGTCCCAAGAAACTCCGGATCTCTGTAACTGACACCGGCCTAGGCCAGTTCTTGACTGCCTCAATCTTCTTCGGATCAACCCGAATAACTTCTGCCTATAAAATATGACCCAGAAATGTAACCGAACTCATCCAGAATTCACACTTTGAAAACTTAGCATACAACGACTATCCTTCAGAGTCTGAAGAACCACTCTGAGGTGCTGCTCGTGCTCCTCCTGGCTGCGGGAATATACTAGAATGTCGTCGATGAAGACTATCACGAACGAGTCCAAATAAGGTTTGAACACTCGGTTCATCAAGTCCATAAAAGCTGCTGGGGCATTTGTCAACCCGATGGACATAACTAAGAATGCATAATGCCCGTACCGAGTATGAAAAGCTGTCTTAGGGACATCGGATGCCCTAATCTTCAACTGATGGTAGCCAGACCTCAAATCAATCTTTGAAAATACCCTGGCACCCTAGAGCTGATCAAACAAATCATCGATCCTCGGCAATGGGTACTTATTCTTGATTGTAACCTTGTTCAATTGTCGGTAATCGATGCACATTTTCATTGACCCGTCCTTCTTTTTAATAAACAACACTGGCGCACCCCAAGGTGAAACACTGGGTTTAATGAAACCCTTCTCGAGCAAGTTTTGCAACTGCTCTTTCAATTCTTTTAACTCTGGCGGGGCCATGCGGTACGGTGGGATAGAAATGGGTTGAGTGCCCGGAGCCACATCAATGCAAAAGTCAATATCCCTGTCGGGTGGCATCCCCGGCAGGTCGGATGGGAAAACTTCGGGAAACTCACGAACCACGGGCACAGACTCAATAGAGAGGACCTCAGCACTGGAATCACGAACATGAGCCAGATAAGCCAAACACCCCTTCTCGACCATACCTCGAGCCTTCACATAAGAGATTATGCTACGGGTGGAATGACCAGGAGTTCCTTTCCACTCCAAATGGGGCATACCCGGTAAAGCTAAGGTTAAAGTCTTTGCATGGCAGTCTAGGATGGCGTGGTAAGGTGATAACCAATCCATCCCCAATATGATATCAAAATCAACCATGTCGAAAAGCAATAAGTCTACCCGGGTCTCAAGACCCCCAATCACCACAACACAGGAACGATGGACTCGATTCACCACAATAGAATCACTCACCGGGGTAGACACATAAACAGGAACACTCAATGAGTCACTAGGCTTGGCCAGATATGGTGCAAAATAAAAGGAGACATACGAGTAGGTAGACCCTGGATCAAATATTGCTGAAGCATCGCTATCACAGACCAGAACCATACCTGTAATCACTGCATGTGAAGCCTCTGCCTCGGGCCGGGCTGGGAAGGCATAATATTGGGGCTGAGCCCTACCACCCTGAGCCACATCTCTAGGACGGCCTGCTGCTGGCTGGCCGCCACCTCTGCCGACCTGAGCTCTACCTCCAGTACCCCTACCTCTACCTCTAGCACCTCTACCCTCACCTCTAGCTGGCTGGGCGGGCTGCGGAACATCTGGTGCCTGTGTCATAGCACGTGAATCCTAGTGCGGAGAATTGCTTAAGGCACGACGGCAATACCTAGCAATGTGCCTCGTGTCGCCACACATGTAACAAGCCCTAGACTACCGACTATGGAAACTCTGTAGCGGTTGTGCACTAATAGATTGCAGATCGGAATACTGCATCTGAGAATCGCGGTTACCTGAAGCACTGTGAGAAGCCTTGAGAGCTGACTGAAAGGGCCTAGGAGGATGGCCTCTACCATATGAGTCTCTGCTTCCAGACGAAGTACCAATGAATCTGCCTGAATGATGGGGCCTCTTATCCGACCCATAACCACCTCCATGCGACAGAAACATCTCGACTCTGGGGGCCACATTGACCGCCTCCTAGAAGGTAATCTCACTACCAGTCTCCCTAGCCATCTGAAGGCGAATCGGCTGGATGAGACTGTCAATAAATCTCCTCACCCTCTCCCTCTCTGTAGGAAGTATAATGAGAGCATGCCGAGCCAAATCAATGAACCTGGACTCATACTGGGTAACTATCATGGATCCCTGTTGAAGGCGCTCAAACTGCCTCCGATAAGCCTCTCTCTAAGTGACGGGGAGAAACTTCTCCAGAAACAACTCTGTAAACTGCTCCCAAGTCAAAGATGGCAAACCGGCTGGCCTAGTCAAGCAATAATCGCCCCACCAAGTCTTGGCGGATCCTGACAGGCGAAATGCCGCAAAGTCTGCCCCGTTGGTCTCAACAATGCCTATGTTCCTGAGGACCTCGTGGCAGCCGTATAGGAAGTCCTGGGGATCCTCCGAAGAAGCACCGCTGAAGGTAGTAGTGAAGAGCTTGGTGAACCTATCCAGTCTCCACAAAGCATCGGCGGACATGGCCGCCCCATTGCCGGCCTGAGCTACTTCTCCCGGCTGAACTGTCATTGCTGGGACCTGAGCCTGGGGAGCTCCTTTCTCCGGAGTACGAATAGCAGGAGTCTGAGCCCCCTCTCCAGCCTGAGGAGTGGCTGGTGCTGCCGGAAGTAAGCTCGCTCAGGTGACATTCTCCATGAGGCCCACCAACCGGACCAAAGCGTCCTGAAGAACTAGGGTGGCAATAAACCCCTCGGGGACCTGAGCTGGGCCCACCGGAGCTGCTGGGGTCGGAACCTCCTCGTCAAGATCAATCTGAGGCTCCGCCATTGGTGCTGCTGTAGGAGGCTGAGTCCTGTCCCTGCCTCGTCCCCTAGCACGACCTCGGCCTCGCCCTCTGCCCCGCGTGGGAGCTGTTGCTGGGGGCTCGGGCTGCGGAACGGTAGATGAGGAAGCGCGTGTTCTCGCCATCTGCGAAGGAATAGAGTATGAATCCAATTAGCATTTGAGAAGCAAACCGCACGACAAGAATGAACGAATGTGAAATTTTTCCTAACTCTGTAGCCTCTGGAGAATAAATACAGACGTCTCCGTACCGATCCCTCAGACTCTACTGAGATTGTCTGTGAACTGTGAAGCCTATGTAAACCTAGGGCTCTGATACCAACCTGTCACGACCCAGATTTCCCACCCTCGGGAGTCGTGATGGTGCCTACTAGTGAAAGCTAGGCAATCCAGTCAATCGGATTATTTACCATTTTTCTATTTATGAATTCATTACATCGTTAAAACATCAACTAAAGAACAACAATTCAACGAGCGAAATGGATGCAACTTTCATATTTTACAAAAATATCATCGATAAACTATTCGCAACAAACTACACAAGATCTGGTGTCACAGTTTCACAGACTGTTTAAGATTACTACAAACAAGGTTCTGAAGAAAATAGCAAGATACTGTTTCTGGACTACATAGAAGAAACAGATACAAGAAATGGACAGGAGACTCCAAGATCCGCGGACGTCTGCAGATACTGTTAAAAAAGCGATCGCATTCTCGTTGCAAACTCAACATGCGGTCGCATTTGGACCGTATTTCTGACATGGCATTTGGCCCAAGACTCTGTCTCATTCTGCGATTTCACTGTGAGATTTGCGGTCCGCATTTTAGAAATACGACCGCATTCTCACCGCATTTTTGACGTAAAATTTGTCCAGTTCTCTATTTCAGTCTGCGATACAAGCAGCGTGATTTGCGGTCCGCATTTCAGACAGCATTTCTAGCATGAATCTTGCCCAGAGATCTGTCTAAGTATGCGATGCTCGTGTAAGATATGCGGTCCGCATGTTAAAAATGCGACCACATATCCTGCACTACTTACCTTTTCGAACTATTTTCTTAATTATTAGCCTCTTATACCTCATACTCTGCAAGAATGTTAAGATTTCATAATTACAAAGAGGGATTTGTGCTTAAATCAAGCCAAGTCTAAATAATTAGTATCATATGGGTTTCTACGGCATTTCGGGTCGTTACATTCTCCCCCTCTAAGACAACCGTTCGTCCTCGAACGGACAGGATAAAGAAGTACCTGAGTCGGGAAAAAGATGTGGATAACGGCTCCGCATATCGGACTCGGACTCCCAGGTCGATACCTCAGGTGGCTGACCTCTCCACTGAACACGAACAGAAGGAAAACTCTTTGACCTTAGCTGACGGACTTGACGGTCTAGAATGGCTACCGGTTCCTCTTCATAAGACAAGTCCTTGTCCAGCTGAACGGTGCTAAAATCTAGCACGTGAGTTGGATCGCCGTGATATTTCCGGAGCATAGACACATGAAAAACTGGATGCGCGACTGATAAGCTTGGCTTCAAGGTGATTTTTGAGGTTGATTTGTTGGGGTTTAAGGGTGTTTTGGAGAGGTTTCTGAGGTGGTGACGAAATAAGGGGGTTTTTGCATGTTAGGGTTCCTGGTCCCTATTTATAGTGGGTCAAAATTCGGAACAAAAATAAAACTTTCAGGTGTTAAAAATGCGATCGCATTCTCGTCGCAAACTCAACATGCGGTCCGCATTTGGACCGTATTTCTGACATGGCATTTGGCCCAAGACTCTGTCTCATTCTGCGATTTCACTGTGAGATTTGCGGTCCGCATTTTAGAAATGCGACCACATTCTCACCGCATTTCTCACCGCATTTTTGACGTAAAATTTGTCCAGTTCTCTGTTCTAGTCTGCGATACAAGCAGCGTGATTTGCAGTCCGCATTCCTGAAATGAGGTCCGCATTTCAGACAGCATTTCTGGCATGAATCTTGCCCAGAGATCTGTCTAAGTGTGCGTTGCTCGTGTAAGATATGCGGTCCGCATGTTAAAAATGCGACCGCATATCCTGCACTACTTACCTTTTCAAACTCTTTTCTTAATTATTAGCCTCTTATACCTCATACTCTGCAAGAATGTTAAGATTTCATAATTACAAATAGGGATTTGTGCTTAAATCAAGCCAAGTCTAAATAATTAGTATCATATGGGTTTCTACGGCATTTCAGGTCGTTACACACTTACGACCATAGGACACCTTCTCCAGGCCCGCTTCTGCGCCCGAATTCTCGCTTCTGCGAGCTCGCACCTGCAGTCAATCTTGAACAGGTGCAATTGCACTAGAGCTGGTGCACTTCAGCCATTCACACAAGTCCAAATTGATCCTTTAACTATCCGAAAACCACCTGAGGCCCCCAGGACCTCGAAAAAATATACCAACCAGTACTAATACATCATACGACTTAGTCGAGCCTTTAAATTACATCAAACAATGCTAAAAACACGAATCGCGCATAATTCAAGCCTAATAAACTTTAAAACTTTATACTTCTACATTCGACGCCGAAACATATCAAATCAAGTATGATTGACCTCAAATATTGCACACAAGTCCTAATTAACATTACGGACCTACTCCAACTTACAGAATCAGAATCCGACCCCGATGTCAAAAAGTTCACTCCCGGTCAAACTTCCCAAAAATCATCCAATTTCCAACTTCCGCCAATTGACGCCGAAATAACCTACGGACCTCCAAATCAACATCCGGACACGCTCCTAAGACCAAAATCATCATACGAACCCGTTGGAACCTTCAAATCTCGATTCTGAGGTCATTTACTCAAAAGACATACCTTAGTCAATTCTTCTAACTTAAAGCTTTTGAAATTAGAATTTTCTTTCCAAATCAATCCCTAACTTCCCGAAATTCAATTTCGACCACATGTACAAGTCATAATATCTGAAGTGAAGCTACTCAAGGCCTCAAAATGCCGAACAATGCGCTAGAGCTCAAAATGACGGATCGGGTCGTTACACTTACCTCGCTCTGAAGTTCCATAACCGACTCCAACGCTTCTCTAGCTCCTCAAACCAATGCCCATCGGTGCGAAACTAGCCAAATAATGTACAAATCAATCAAAAATATACTCCAATGCTTATAATTAATCAATTCATAACAATTCCCAACTCCGCTCGAAAAGTCAATAAAGTCAACCCTTGGCCCTCGGGCCCGAATTCCAAAAATTCTTGAAGAAAATAGTTACCCATAACATTATGAACTCAAATATATATTTTATTCCTAACTTCACTTCCAAAATCGTGGTCAAAATCCGAAATACCAAGTTCTAGGTTTTTCTCTTAAAATCCCAAAAATTTCCACAATTTTCCATGTATTTACAAGCCCAAATTCGTATATTTAACTCACAACTTGTAGAAATTACTTACCTAATGATAGACGATTAAAATGGTGCTCTAAAATTGCTCCAAGACCGGCTCCCATGGAAGAAATGGAATGAAAATGAGCCAAACCCACAAACTTAACAAGGCCCTCTACCCAGCGATCATCGCACTTGCAACCGAATTTGCGCGCCTGCGAGCTCGCTTCTGCAAGGAAAATCTCTCTCCTGCTGAGGTCCACTGCCAGCAGCCCATTGCACCTGCGGAAATTCCTCCACTCCTGCACAATCACAAGTGCGACACTACCTCACGCGTCTGCGCATTTCCCTGCACCCGTGGCAGTGGCGTCGCTTCTGCACATGCGCAGGTGCGCTGCTCCTCTTCGCTTCGGTGACCACACGCCCAACTCGCACAAGTCGCTGCTATGAGCTTCATCTCGCTTCTGCGAAGCTACTTCTGTGACCAAGGCTTCGAAGAAGTGGTTGCACCAACAAAACAAAAATTCTAGCAACTTCAACAACCCATGTGAGCACATTAGCTCGGGCCAGACTGAAGATCCTCCCTATAACCTTAGCTAACAAACCTTAGAACCAAATTCCAACATCCGGAGTTCTCCATGAGACCCGATTCTAACATACGAACACCGCATCAATCTTTACACACTGTACCAAAACCTGATCATGCACCTATGCTGAAATCACACCATGCACCACATAAATCGTTTGCGCATAATAACATCCCCCGACCACAATAGCTGCAATTTCACGAATCTGATGCCTGTAATACACCTCATAACACCCTTGTTCCAACTCTCACAATATTTCCACGACGAAAGAGATGCGTAGAAGCTCATAACCACCCGTTAAATCAATAACTCACGGAGTTCCTCCGCTCGACTAGAACCATTATCTCATTTTGAACTGAATAGTGCCATTTTCCCTATAATATACCTTATATATATCTGATAGCACCAATTTCAAGTCCAATAATCTCGTCTCACCCAGTACAAGCTGCCCAGGCAATAAGCCACCTCAACCATTAACCAAGATCTCATATGACGCCATCAATGCACCAACAAGGTACAACCCGAATACGACACATAAGGGAGAACGAACTATGGAAAAAGAACTACCTGGCTCGCGTAATGAATAAAACGGCCGACGATATGCTATGAACCTTTCTTAGAGAATGAGAAACAAATACACAAAAAGTAAATATAGGAAACCGTACTCAACATCTCACTGTTGCGGCGTGCAACTCGATCCATACATTATACCGTTGTGGCATGCAACCCGATCCAAAAAACATAGCCATGGCGGCGTGCCACCCAATCTACTCATAATAATCAACAAGGAAATACTCATCGAGCCATAATTCTCACACCTACAGAATGCCCGAATATCGACCACAAGTACGCCAAGTGCATAATATAACCCTGGGGAGATGGGCAGTGCCATACGCTGCAAAAACTCAAGCACGGCTAAGGTACAATAGATGACTTGCATCTCGAGAGCCATCCTGTTCATATAACACCACAAACTACATAGGATCACAACACATGTGCGAATAATCAAGTCGTCTCACAACCCACCTGGCACAATAGAGTATTACATGGAATAGCTGACGACGGGAATAACACCCAACACTCGAGGACTCCTCCATAAGCAGTACTATGCTGAATGAACACATCCGATCTCATGTAAATCTACTAGCGGACCTCAAGCCGATTTCGCTTATCCCATACTGGGCTAATAACCTTCCAAGGATCCATAATAACCCTATTCATGACACCCACAAGTAGTCGTCTAATCCGGAACAAACTCCCATAGTCCATAACCAAAAGAGTAGAGCATCTTTCAGGCATAAACTCTCACATTAGCGATAGTACCAGAATCTCCATACTTAGTTTCAATCCTTAAAAATCAAGTGACTAACATGTCACACTTATACAAATTTCCCCGTGGGACACGCTCCTACGACCTTCCGCACCAGGTAGCAAAGTCTGCACCTCCATACAACCAACCGTACTAATTTTGTAAAGCAAATCAAGAATCCGCAAATTAATACACAAAGCCTCTTACACAGGACACCGTTCTCAGGTGACATTAAAGAAAATGCCAGCTCACTCTGAACCTCTGAAGTCTTCCCCTGTTCCTCCGAGTTCGTGACATTCTTATCAACACCAAACCTCGACCTTGGTCCTCAACTTCCAAATTTCTATACCGCTCACTGCACCTATCATGTTGCTACGCGAGAGTACAAGAATACATCATAACCCCTGAACTACTAGTAGAATGAACATTTCACTGGCTAGGAACCTTTCATTTAACTTATTTCAGAAGAACCATTGCAACATGCAACTGAATTTCCATAACCACATAAAATACAAACCTCAAATCATGAAACCGCCATAACTCTTCCGGGATCCATTTACACATAACAAAGACATTTGAATCAAATGACTCCAAAATCAATCAAATTATGGTGGCTGTCAAGCCCGTGGATACAACCACAAATCACATGCATCACTTAACACGGCGAAGGAACTGATCATTGCCACAATCATGCTGATTCAAACCATTACTAACCGACCCCACTTCTTCCAATTTACTCTTGACTTGCCTTAGAAATACTAATTATAGATCCATTCAAAAACATATGAAACTCAACAAGACTCATCCCGAGTGACCCAATTCACGAGACCACATCATCTCAATACCCATGAACCATCTCATATACTCCTCATGCGCACAATAGCATCTCCAACTGGTACACCCATTCTGAAAGACCTTCCGCGAATCCAAAACTGTCTCTCCCATTCCTCCAATACTAACTCGCAGACCCAATGATAACGTAGGAAATTCCCCAAGTATTCTTCACACTCTGCTGCAAAATCCCGGTCTTCAGCCACACAACTAACCTAAAATCCTTAGACACCGCACTTACATCCTCGAACCCACTAGAACCACTATTGAGAGTCACCCAGTCTGACCTGGTCCCGAAGATAATCAAACTCCATTGCTCTGCTAGCACATGAACACCTCCAAAGAAGCAACCAGATGAATCCCTTTCCTTGTACAACCTATCCACAAGATGCATAAACTTTGAGTCTTTCTAAAACCTGCACCTGAATCGATAAGCCAAAATATAGCACACATTCATCAAGTTCTTTGCTCGAATTACCCCTGATGTTTTCTTTTCTTAGTCAAATAATCCACCAATGCACCAACAACCAAAAACCGCACAAGCAGACAACCACGTGATCCAATCATAGACGGTGGGCTCCCCCACTTAGCTTTAAGCTACCATAACATAAATGTAGAACCCACAAGGATTCCTCCTTCTCAATTACCATTATTTCACACCGTCAACCAGCCAAATTTCTCGTGGTCTCTTGTTAAACTTTTCATGAATATTCGGAATTATCAGCCACAATCGTATATTCGACCTTCTACCGGGTAGTAAGTAGAACTCTTCGTAGAAACTTCATCAAAATCACGCAACCGCTAACCAACTCACAAGAGATAACCCACATGTGGAATTCCGCAACGACATCTTTCAATGACGCTGCACTGGGTACAGCTACCACGAAATCAGTAAAGCCTCCTGAGCCCATGTTCGTCCACCAGTTGTACAAGTCTGTTTATTCCCCATTGACATCAACTGAAAGTCCGGCAATACATTCCAAACTCGAAGTCATGTTGCACCCAAAAACGATAATCAAGTTTTCAGACCCCTCTTCATTTCACGCAAATTCCTTTCAGTCATATTAAACCTTCCTCAATACAGTAGCCACCGTCCCAGATGAATTTTATAGACTTAGTCATTATCCACCATGATTCCCAAATCTCTCTAAACTTTTCTCAAGGCATGTGGCTACCTTACCACAGAATCCATATGCTACTTTGCCACTACCACTTCGGTTAAACTATCTCCTTTAAACAACTTCTCGATCTGTGCTTTTCATACTTGACCTGCTAGCAATTCAACCACTGCGAGACACCTCCTGCCATGTCCTTCCTCATCCTTCGCTACCCAAATGTTGCATCAAATCAAAATCCATCTCTGTAGCACCTGAACTAATAAATTGCTTCAAACTCTAAGCCTCCTCGACGGTCATCTTTCTCGAGCCATCAGCATTCGAAACACCGATTTGATTATGAAACCGCTACATACCGCCATCTCTGACAACCGCTTCTTAGACACTATTTCACCATACCCTGCCCCGAAAGCAAATCAAGAAGACCATAACACCGGCGAGCCTTAATGCGTTCAACAAGGATGACACACCACATCATAATCGAGAATTCCACCACGCTCGAAAATATCAAGTCTCGTTACTCCATCAACTAAAGCGTGAACATCCATAGTCTGATTGCCTCTTCTCCACTAGAATTAAATGTGAACCTCTAAACCATACACTGAAAAATCCTCTTTTCGAGTCATTCACTGCCTCAACACATAAACAAGCACCCTACCATTACACTAACACTACGCGATAACCACTCATGAACATCATAAGAATCCGTGCATAGCCTCAAAACCATAAGCAATACTAATACAGGGCTGAAAAAATAGAACACTGTCACTCATCCTTCTTCGGGGGCGGGCGAGATTCTTACTAAACCCTTTTGGATAAAAGGCTTAATAAAACTCACTAAAAGGGGTTTCCAATTTTGGAAAGTAACAGAGAAGGATTAATCAGGGAAAGTTAGAGTCGCCACCTGACAAGTGATTCTGGTGTGTCAGGCCACCGTCTTGGAACTTGGACTTAAAGTCAAGTTCATACCAAAGAGTTAGGTAAGGGGGTTCATTTGATTCGGGGAGAAGGTGTTAGGCATTCCCCGAATCCCGTGAAAGTCACGGTTGCGTACTCGATTCAGTTAGCTTTTAATACATTTGAATTGAGATAAAAAAAACACAAGAGGCTTAGGGTCATTCCCACCTAATAATGAAAGAAAAACAAATTCAAAGTACGACGAGTTTCACTTTTGATCATATACAAATACCATTGGGGCATTCCCCGGAACATCAAATACACAAGTCCTTCAGGGCATTCCCCGGTTAAACTAACTAAGGAATGACCTCTCGCCTCGAAAAGATTACCAAAGCATCCTAGTATTGCCTACCCAAGCGTGGTCGGCTTAAACATACTACTAGAGGATGATGTGATAGAGATGAGAAGATGATATCTAAAGAACAGTAGAAAATACCAGTTTAGTTCATGACCTAGCTATTTTATCATTTTTTTAATGCATTTAACCAAACCCAGTCCCAAAAATCACAAAGAAAACAGGCAAAGGATGAAATGTCATCGCAAGTAGGGATATGCGATCGCATATCCCATATGCGAACCGCAAACTACGCATGAAGGGTCACAGATCAGCACAAGATGCAAGGCAGTACCCAGGGTCGAAGTGCGATCGCATCTGCGATTGCAGATCGCATATGCGAATCGCGAATTGCACGCCGAAATCGTAAACTGGAGCAGAATCCTGGGCAAAATTTTTGATGTCAAAAATGCGACACTCAGGCTAAACATGCAGGCCGCATATTGATTAGGCGCTCGCAGATTTAGCACTGAAGACAGAATGGCCCTACGCTTCTGGCAATTAGGTCCAATATGCGAACCGCATATCAGTTATGCGATCGCAGATTTAGCACCCAACTAAGGATGATTTGATTATTTGTTTCGATTTTGCCATTGTCGATTGATTGTATCAAACATCAAACATTTTATGGTATCCACTGAGGTATAATTTGGACATATCAATTCATGAAAATCAACAAATTGGATACAAGCAACCACAGGTCTATCGTGCTTTCATCTTATGCAACCAAAAATGAGCAAAAATTAAGAGATTGAACCTGAATGAGAACCCGCAGCGATTTTGAATGGCGATACGAGTGACAGGAACAATAATCCGCGACTGGAAATCGAATCAGCAACTAGAATCAGATCCTCAGTCCCTCCTCGATTGAAATTAGTCTTTGAAAGACAGGGAAACATGAGTTCCTCTGTTTTCTTGTTTTCTTTCTGAAATTTTGGAGAAGAAGACTCCAAAATGGGTCGTTCCCCCCC
>MCJB01020681.1:35701-86746 GCA_002018475.1 Nicotiana obtusifolia
CAACTTTCTCTGAAAAACTTTCTGATTTTAATCGGTTTCCTTTTCTCTCTTGCTCTCCAAGGAATTCTCTCCTCTCTAGATGATCCCCCCCAAGTCTCTCAAGAAAAACCCACCCACTCTAGAATAGTCCTCTGATTTCTGTTATAATGAGTGAATCCGTGAGGAGGTCGTGTGTGTGAGGATTTTAGAAGATTTTGTCAGAAATTCGTTATCCTACGTGGCCAAATGGGAAGAAAAGGGCAGGATCATTTTATGGGCTACTGGGTTTGGATTTGTATTGGGCTCAAATTTATAAGATTGGGTCAAAATAGAATCTGAAAATTAATTTTAAAACACCAAAAATATAAGACTTAGATTGAAATAAAGCTTGGGACTATTTTGATATTTTCTCAATTTTGTACCTAAAACATAATTAATTTTAATAATAGGATGAATTCCTTCAAAATAAGCTCAAATAATTATTTTAAAATACTACGACTTTTAGAGGTGATTCTAACGCGCGGGTCAAAAATTACATGTCTACAGCTGCCCCTCTTTGACGAAAAACATGGAGTGTTTTCAGGCAAAGAACAACAAGACATATTTTTTGACCCGACCTCTGCTTGGGGAAACCAAAATTGAAGGAAAAAGAATGTGACCGAGAGCTGGTATTTGAGCTGCCTACATATCCTTGGTTATAAAGGAACCAGGCCACGTGTAGTTCGTAGGTGAGAAGAGTAATGGAGCACCGAGGTAAGGATTTGAGTGAAATGCGTCGAGATTCCGGTCCGCGGTTCCTGCCATTACATCAAAATTAAAGAAAAATTACACCAGAAAAAAGGAAAATACAAGATCCTATTTACTTCTTGTCTTGAATCTTACTTGAACTTCTTTCTTGATATTCAATATAAAATTGGAAAAGATGGCCCTATTCTTCAGGCGGGCTCCTGATGCTTCTTATTTTGTGTGGATTTGAAGAGACTCTGAAATGAATTCTCTCATTTTCCAGGTGGGCGCCTGACTTCCGAACTTGAATTGTATTCCCTCGTTTTTCAGGTGGGCGCCTGATTGCTAAACTTGAATGTATTCCCTCGTTATCCAGGTGGGCGCCTGATTGCTGAAAATTGACATGTATTCCCTCATTATCCAGGTGGGCGCCTGATTACTAAAGCTTGAAATGTATTCCCTCATTATCCAGGTGGGCGCCTGATTTCCGAACTTGAATTGTATTCCCTCGTTTTTCAGGTGGGCGCCTGCTTGCTAAACTTGAATCTATTCCCTCGTTATCCAGGTGGGCACCTGATTGCTAAAGCTTGAAATGTATTCCCTCATTATCCAGGTGGGCGCCTGATTTCCGAACTTGAATTGTATTCCCTCGTTTTCCAGGTGGGCGCCTGATTGCTAAACTTGAATGTATTCCCTCGTTATCCAGGTGGGCGCCTGATTGCTGAAACTTGACATGTATTCCCTCATTATCCCGGTGGGCGCCTAATTGCTAACAAAACAAAGAAACTTTTCGCCCCAGTTTGGTATCGGTGTACATCTGTGAGACTGCTGGGGACTTAGTTAAGCTTGGATGTATGCCCTCATTTTCCAGGTGGGTGCCTGATATTACCGCAAAACAACAAAACAAAGAAATTTTCTGCTCCAGTTTGGAACCTGGACATATCTGCGGGGATTAATCGAATTATGTTACCCTAGAACTTCTAAGAACTAAAAACTAAATCCCATTATCCAGGAGGGTCCTGAAAATTTTAAAATTAAATTCCCATTATCCAGGAGGGTCCTGAAAACTAAAAATTAAATCCCATTATCCAGGAGGGTCCTGAAACTAAAAATTAAATCCCATTATCCAGGAGGGTCCTGAAAACTAAAAATTAAATCTCATTATCCAGGAGGGTCCTGAAAATTAAAAGCTAATTTCCCATTATCCAGGAGGGTCCTGAGAACTAAAAATTAAATCCCATTATCCAGGAGGGTCCTGAAACTAAAAATTAAATCTCATTATCCAGGAGGGTCCTGGAAACTTTAAAAACTAAATCTCATTATCCAGGAGGGTCCTGAAAAATTAAAAACTAATTCCCATTATCCAGGAGGGTCCTGAGAAACTAAAAGTTAAATCCCATTATCTAGGAGGGTCCTGAGAACTAAAAGTTAAATCTCACTATCCAGGAGGGTCCTGAGAACTAAAATTAAATCCCATTATCCAGGAGGGTCCTGATAATTAGAAATTAAATCCCATTATCCAGGAGGGTCCTGAAAACTAAAAATTAAATCCCATTATCCAGGAGGGTCCTGAGAATTAGAAATTAAATCCCATTATCCAGGAGGGTCCTGAAAATTAAAAGCTAAATTCCCATTATCCAGGAGGGTCTTGAAGCTGAAAATGAATTTACCTGGGCCATGGTATCGGCTTGGGGAACTCTGAATAGAAACTTTTTCCCCCCAAGCCATGTCTTCTTCGTAGGAGGGCTTTGTGGATTGACAAATTTTCATGCTTCCTGTTTCAGATAAATAAAATCTTGTCAGTTTGACAAATGTGGTGGTTAGTTTGTGGCGTCATTGCTGAGGGTCTGCCTCTGCTGGGGCATATATTCAAGTTTCAACTCTTGCTGGGGATCCGTTTCTGCTGACTGCCATGCTTCATCCTAGTCAGTGGCTTTGAGCGAGCAAAGAGTTGTTTGACCTTTGATTGATATTGGATTGCAAACTCTGAATGTCCCGACTTCCTTAACCTTAATATGTTGCATTGTATTTCATTCCAGATGCTGCTGCGTCCTTGTATTTCCTCAAAACTCAATAATTGCCTTACTTCCTGAACTTTAATTATTTGCATACCCCTCATTCCAAGTCATGACATACTTGGCCGAATTATGCTTTGCGCAATTGAGAAGCTGGTAGTAGGCTTTGAAATCCTTTTCCTGCTTATGCAGCATGGCTAATTCGAAAGAAACTCCTAAAGATAGACTCAAAAAGCAGAGTGTAACGATTTTGGACAAAAGGAATCAAAAGGAAATTTTGAACACAGATGATTATATGAGGAAAATTTAGAAAAGAAAGACTTATCTGAGGGAGATCGCCAGCTCCAATGATCATGACATGCATTTCGGATTGATTAGCCCAATTCATCCAACCAATCATGTTCGGCCCATGACATGACTTCATACCTCGAAAACCGGCTTTTCACTGACCCTCTTTCTCTGTAAAGTTGCGAATCTACTCGACTTGTAGAGTCCCGGGAGTTTTCACCACCCAGCTTTTCTCGTTTGTTTAACTTTCAGCTCGCCATCGCCTTATGGTGCCCATGAGGGTTTTCACCGATAAGACTCTCTCATTTTGAATTTCTATCAGCTCACCATCGTCTTACAGTGCCCGTGAGGGTTTTCACCAATAAGACTCTTTCATTTTGAATTTTCTCTCATCTTATGAATGGAGTGTTGCCCTTGATGCAAAATCATGTCTCTATCTCGCTAGGCTCGGCATCCTCAAAGATTGATCGGAAGGGCTTTGTTTTGACCGTAATGTAGGCTTTTGGACAGAGTTGGAAAGAAAAGGGTGGCATGAAGGCTCAAGATAATTCGAGAGGAAATAGGGGTAAAATTACAACTTTTGGAATCGGATCTTTTTGAATCTGAAATTTCTGCCCCAGTTTCTTCGGGGCTGGGGAAAATTTAATTTTTATTTGATGAGACCGAACCGTAAGAGTGCCTACGTATCCTTTAAAAAGGAATCAGGTCAAAGGTAGTTCAAACGAAAATTGTTTGTCTTTGTTCCCTTTCCTTTTTTTCTTTTTCTTTTCTTTTTCTTTTCTTTCTTTTTTTTTTTCTGTTTCTTCTCTTTTTTTCTTCTTTTTTTTTTCTTTCTTTTTTTCTGTTTCTTCTCTTTTTTTTTCTTTTTTTTCTTTTTTTTTCTTTTTTTTTTTCTTTCTTCCTTTTTCATCTTTCTCTTCTTTTTTCTTCTTTTCTTTTCTTCTTCTTCTTCTTTTTCTTCATCTTCTTTATTTCTATTACTGATTCTAAAAGAGGGATACGAAAGAAAATAAGTAAGGCTCAAAAGGGTAACGAAGGATGAGAGTGTTTGGGTAGAGGAATAAAATGCCTTCGTCATTTCAACTTTGAACATGCCAAGTACAAAATATAATTGAAGATGAGCAAAGAAATTATACGTAGTACTTCTTAACTGCATCAGAATTGATAGCCATATCTACACATTTGCGTTCTATGTCTGTTAAATGCAAAGAACCATTTGGCAACACTCTTGTCACAACGAATGGTCCGTGCTAGTTCGGGGCGAATTTGCCTTTGGCTTCCGCTTGGTGAGGGAGGATACGTTTTAATACCATCTGACCGACTTCAAATTTCTGAGGGCGCACCTTCTTGTTGTATGCTCTGGCCATTCTTTCTGATACAATTGACCATGACATACTGCGGCCAATCTTTTCTCATCAATCAGACTTAACTGCTCAATCCGGATTTTGACCCATTCATTATCATTAATTTCGGCTTCTGTAATGATCCGAAGAGATGGAATCTCAACTTCCGCGGGTATAACTGCCTCAGTTCCATATACCAGCAGATAAGGAGTTGCACCTACTGAGGTGCGAACAGTAGTGCGATAGCCTAGTAATGCAAAAGGCAACTTTTCATGCCACTGCTGAGAACCCTGAACCATCTTGCGAAGTATCTTCTTTATGTTCTTGTTAGCAGCCTCAATAGCTTCGTTTTCCTTGGAGCGATACGGGGTGGAATTTAGATGCATAATCTTGAACTGTTGGCATACCTCTTTCATCAGATGACTGTTGAGATTAGCAGCATTGTCTGTGATGATCACCTTGGGAATTCCGAACTGACAAATGATGTTTGAATGAACAAAATTCACCACTGCTTTCTTGGTTACGGACTTGAAAGTTGTAGCTTCGACCCATTTGGTAAAGAAATCAATGGCCACCAGAATAAACCTATGCCCGTTTGATACTGCCGGCTCAATCGGCCCAGTAACATCCATGCCCCAGGCAACAAAGGGCCAAGGTGCAGACATTGTGTGCAATTCAGACGGAGGAGAATGAATCATATCACCGTGCACCTGGCACTGATGACACCTGCGAACAAAACTGATACAATCCCGTTCCATGGTGAGCCAATAATAACTTGCTCGAAGTATCTTCTTTGCCAATACATGCCCATTCATATGTGGACCGCAAACTCCATAATGTACTTCAGCCATGATAATTGAAGCCTCTTTAGCATATACGCACCTCAGCAATCCTAAATCTGGAGTCCTCTTGTACAAGATTCCTCCGTTCAAGAAAAATCCACTGGCCAGACGTCGAATGGTTCTTTTTTGGTTACTTGTAGCATATATTGGGTATACCCCTGGCCTGATGTATTCCTTGATATTATGAAATCAAGGTTTGCCATCGATTTCCTCTTCCACCACATTACAATAGGCATGTTGATCACGAACTTGGATATGTATGGGGTCGACATAAACCTTGTCTGGATGATGTAACATTGATGCTAGGATGGCCAAGGCATCAGCAATCTCATTATGAATCCTGGGAATATGTCTAAATTCAACTGACCTGAAGCGTTGACAAAGATCATGCAAGTACTGTCAATAAGGTATGAGCTTCAAATCTCGAGTTTCCCATTCTCCCTGAATCTGGTGAAGCAAAAGATCTGAGTCTCCCATAACAAGTATTTCCTAGACTCCCATGTTTATAGCTAATCTCAGACCCAGATGCATGCTTCGTACTCAGCCATGTTGTTGGTGCAATAAAATCGAAGCTGGGCTGTTACAGGGTAATGTTGCCCTGTTTCAGAGATAAGTACAGCCTTTACTCCGACCCATTTCATGTTAGCGGCTCCATCAAAGAAAAGTATCCAACCTGGTTTTTCATCGTGGTCAAACTCATCAACACACATAACCTCTTCATCAGGAAAATAAGTCTTCAATGGTTCATACTCGTCATCCACCGGATTCTCGGCCAAGTGGTCAGCCAAGGCTTGGGCTTTTATCGCGGTCCGAGTCACATAGATGATATCAAACTCTGTGAGTAAAATCTGCCACTTTGCAAGTCTTCCAGTGGATATAGGCTTCTGAAAGATGTACTTTAAAAGATCCATGCGAGAAATGAGATAAGTAGTGTGGGATGACAAATAATGCTTCAACTTTTATGCCACCCAAGTCAAGGCGCAGCATGTCCTCTCAAGCAGAGTGTACTTGATCTCATAGGGAGTGAACTTCTTGCTAAGATAAGAGATTGCTTGCTTCTTCTTTCCTGTGATATCATGCTGACCCAACACACAACCAAAAGAATTGACCAAGACTGTCAAATAAATAATTAGAGGTCTCCCCGGCTCTGGTGGGACCAGCACCGGTGGATTCGATAGGTACCTGTCGATCTTATCAAATGCTTATTGACACTCGTCAGTCCACCTGACTGCGGCATTCTTCTTTAACATCTTAAAGATGGGCTCACAGGTTGTCGTGAGTTGAGCAATAAATCTGCTGATGTAATTTAACCTTCCAAGCAAGCTCATCACCTCTATTTTGTTCTTTGGCGGTGGTAATTCTTGAATGGCTTTGATCTTTTACGGGTCCAATTCAATACCGCATCGACTGACCACGAATCCCAGCAACTTACCGGACGGGACACCAAATGCATATTTTGCCGGATTGAGCTTGAGATTGTACCTGCGGAGCCTTTGGAAAAACTTTCTCAGATCTTTGGCATGGTCGAACTGCTTCTTTGACTTTATGATCACATCATCTACATAAACCTCGATCTCTTTATGTATCATGTCTTGAAACATTGCGGTCATTTCCCTCATGTAAGTTGCCCCAGCATTCTTCAAACCAAATGGCATTACCCGATAACAGTACGTTCCCCATGGCGTGATGAATGCTGTCTTTTCTGCATCTTCCTCGTCCATCAAGATCTGATGATATCCCGCGTAACAATCCACAAAAGAACCAATCTCATGCTTGGCACAATTATCGATCAAAATGTGAATGTTCGGCAATGGAAAATCATCCTTTGGGCTTGCTTTGTTGAGATCACGGTAATCAACACAGAACCTGGTCTTACCATCCTTTTTTGGCACTGGCACAACATTGGCTAACCAAGTGGGATATCGAGTGACCTGGATGACCTTTGCAGTAAGCTGCTTTGTGATTTCTTCTTTGATCTTCATACTCATCTCGGGCTTGAACTTTCGCAACTTTTGCTTGACGGGGGACATGCTGGATCAGTTGGCAATTTATGGACTACCAGATCAGTGCTCAAACCCGGCATCTCGTCAAACGACCAAGCAAAGACATCTTTGTATTCGAACAATGTTTTGATTATTTCTTCTTTCACTTGTGGGTCTAGATGCACACTTATCTTGGTTTCTCTAACATCATCCTGGTTCCCTAAATTGATTGCTTCAGTCTCACTCAAGTTTGGTTTCGATTTTTCTTCAAATTGTTTTAACTCTTTACTGATTTGCTCAAATGCCGCTTCTTCATCAGATTGTATTTTATCATCATACTCTACTTCTTGGATTGTTATTTCAGAATTAGATTGGTTTTTAGAATTCGGCTGAAAATTCCTCATGCATGTCATGTCACTGCAACCAGCATAAAAAGAACTGTACAAAAGAAACAAAATAAAACACTATTAAGAATAATAGAAAACGAGAAATTGCATTTCATTGAAAATAAAAGGATAGAAAGGTTCGAGCATCAGAAAAAGCAAAACTAGAAGTCTGGATTACAACCCTTGAACGACCTAGATAACAGAAAAGGAAATAAAGCAAACTACCAAAACTCCTTCCTGATGGGGAGAGGAGTAACTTCCTAATTGCTAAGCTTCACGTTTGGGCCGACAAGCTGCACATCTGCTTTACTAGAGCCTTCACCAACCTCTACCATATTGACCTCTTTGAAAAGACTTCGGAACCCCTTGGCTATCTCTTCATCAACATTGACCACAGGTTTTGGGATTAAGGGGGTTGGAGGTTTTTCGGCTCCTGGTTTGACAAAAGACTTGGAGATGTGTGGGATTGGCTTGGGGAGTGACCATACCTTCTGTTTTGGATTCTTAAACCTTCTCATGTCCTCTTCTGTGGGCGTGAATCCTAAACCAAATGTACCATAATTCTCGTTGGGGCATATTGGATGCACAATACCTTGCAGAGATGATCCCAGACCCTTGCCCGGCGCGAAACCATTCTTCAACATTTCATTCGCAACCATGACAAATGCGGAGGATAACTTGGGACCCGGAATGCGTTCTCCTTCGGTGATCTTTTCAATAGATACTGTTTCGAAAGTTTGAAAAACCCAAGGTCCCTTGTCATCTTCGGCTTCAACAAATGGAACAATTGTGTCGTTGCAAGCTAAGAAGTCCTCATCACCGTGCACAACTATTTCCTGCCTGTACCACTCGAATTTAACCATTTGATGCAGGGAGGACGGGACCGCCTTAGCAGCATGTATCCAAGGCCTTCCCAACAACAGATTGTAGGAGACAGCCACGTCCAACACTTGGAATTTCATGGTAAATTCAACTGGCCCTATTGACAATTCGAGCATTATGTCTCCGATAGAGTCTTTACCTCCTCCATCAAAGCCTCGAACGCATATACTATTCAAGCGGATCCTTTCGGTGCCAATCCTTAGTTTTTGCAGAGTAGACAAAGGACAAATATTTGCACTAGAGCCATTATCAACCAGAACCCTCGAAACAACAGCATCTTTGCACTTCACTATGAGATAGAGAGCTCGATTGTGTTCTGTACCTTCGATAGGAAGCTCGTCATCCGAGAAAGCGATCCTGTTTGCTTCGAAAATCTTGCTAGCTATCTTTTCCAAGTGGTTCACCGTGATCTTATCAGGAACGTGTGCCTCATTTAAAATCTTCATCAAGACCCTGCGATGTTCATCCGAGTGCATTAGCAAAGACAAAAGAGAAATCTGAGCTGGTGTTTTCCTCAATTGCTCTATAATGGAATAATCTTGTCCCTTCATCTTCTTTGAAAACTCCTCAGCCTCTTCCTCAGTAACCGGTTTCTTTACGGGCAATTGACTATCTTTGAATGGCTTGGCTTTCCTTAGTTCTTCTGGGGCGAAACATCTCCCAGAACAAGTCAATCCTCCAGCCTCATTTACCTCTTGCTCCACTTCTTTTCCTTTGTATGTCAATATCACTTGCTTGTAATTCTACGGAACAGCCTTGGTATCAACCACCGGCAGCTGGGTTACAGGTTTAATGATGATAGGGGTAATAGGAGCCCCTTTCACAGCTAGGATAGGCTTACTTAGAATCCCCGGCACTACCACTTTTGAGCTTTCTAGGCTGGCCTCAGTATCTTTTGGCATCCCTTTCACGACCAACACTGGTGGTTTCAAATTGAGCAGGCTCGGCTTTTCTGTTGCCCTTTCAACTATCATAGGCTTCGCTTTGGTGGAATCTGGATCTTTAACCAAATTATTTTTACTGGCCCGAATCATCATGACGGACTTATAAGACTTCTTGGGTTCCCCGTCCTTGTAAACTACTTCAATCATATGTGTCTCTTCATGAGCAGGGAGAGGGTTTTGGTTAATGTTTGGAGTGTCTGGGTTTTGGACTACGATTTGATTTGTATCGATGAGTTCTTGGATTGCCCGTTTCAAATGCCAACACTTTTCTATGCCGTGTCCAGGAGCATCAGAACAGTAGGCACATCTTAGGGAATAATCAAGGTTCTTTGGAGGAGGGTTTTGTATTTTTGACTCAATGGGCCTCAAGACGTCCAACTGCCTTAATCTTTGGAATAGGCTGGCGTAGGATTCTCCAAGCGGAGTAAAAGTTTGTTTCCGCTGTTGTCTCTCTTTCCTATAATTTGGCCTTGGTCGAAAGCGTGGACCATAGGGGTTTTGGTAAGGTTGTGGAGGTGGATAGGTATTTTGTGGAGCTGGGTAGGTATTTTGTGGAACAGGGGCACGCCATTGTGGGTAAGGAGGGGGTTGAGCATCTTACTATGCATGATGAACAAAATATTGGGGTGGTCTGGCTAAGTCTTGGGGGTTTTGAGGGGAAAAGTAATGTTGAGAGGTATTATATGGAGCTTGGGTGTAGGTTTAAGGTCGGGGTCGAGGATGGGTGTATTGGTGAGGTGAACCCCTCTGCCCCTGCCATGATCCGGGGACAAACATGGAAACATCTTCCTTCTTCTTCTTACCTAGCAAACTTCCGGTACCACTCTGGATTGCCTGGGTGGCTGCTTTTATAGCAGAATAACTCATGATCTTACTCGACTTGAGTCCTTCCTCCACCATTTCTCCCATCTTTACCACATCATTGAAAGATTTACCAATGGCTGAGATCAAGTGTCCATAATAAGTGGGCTCTAAGGCTTGGAGGAAGTATTTAACCATTTCGTCTTCTTCCATCGGAAGGTTGACGCTGCAGCTTGCTCCCTCCATCGAAACCCATATTCGCTAAAGCTTTCACTAGGTTTCTTTTCCAACTTGGTCAGAGATAGGCGGTCTGGGACAATGTCTATATTGTATTGGAAATGCCGGGCGAAAGCCTGAGCCATGTCGTCCCAAATGTACCACCTGTTAACGTCCTGGTGGGTGTACCACTCTAAAGCCGCCCCACTCAAACTTTGGCTAAAATAGGCCACTAGCAACTCGTCTTTTCATCCGGCACCTCTTATTTGCTGCAATAACCCCTTAGATGGGCAACAGGATCCTCATTTCCATCATACAAGTCGAACTTGGGCATCTTGAACCCGGCGGGTAGTTGGACACCAGGAAACAAACATAGATCCTTATAGGCCACACTCACTTAGTTTCCAAACCCTTGCATATTTCTCAATGATTGCTCGAGGCTTTGCAACTTCCTAAACATTTCCTCCTGCTCTGCATTCTTGGGCGGTTTGTCAGTTTCGACATGAGGCTCAAATTGGGGAATGTAAGAGTAAGGATCTGGGATTTTGAAAGTGGGTTCGGGTGCATGGTAGTGGGTATCTGGGGCGGGAAATACGGGCTCACTAGAGGATCGGTGAAGGGTAGTTTGTGGTGGGGGTACAAAAATAGGAGCAGATGTTGGAGCTGGGTACGAGGCTGTTTTAGCTGGTGGAGCATGAAAAGTTTAGGTTGAAGTGCCGGGGTAATTGTGGTAGGGGATGAAACCAGGTGCGTGTTGTGGGGAAAGATCAATGATATTGGCCATCTGGGATTGAGAAAGTGGTGGAATGGAAGCAGGTTTTTCTGTGTAGTTGGTGGGGAACGAAGGTGGAGGGTGTCCCTTAACCCATGCCTGATACATTTCTGCCATCTGATGTTTCAACCTCCGGACCTCCTCTTGCAATTCCGATTCTGATTCAACAATCTCCCTCGGCGGGTCTACAACTGCAGTGTCTGTTTCTTTGCTAGCCATGATTGTTTGGCATTTTGATCGGGTATTGTATGGATGACTTGCCAGGATGCCGACAAACTAACCACCTTCCTGGATAAGAGTTAGAGAATAACAGAGAACAACAACACAAAACCACCATGTTAGCGTTAGGGCATTTATCAGATAAAAATATCACATTACGTGCAATGCGTTCTAAAATGGCTGTGAGGGTTGCAAGGTCATATGGCATCATCCCGATTTGCTTATTCCAATGTTTTTCCTTGCACCTCTCATTACTTTCTCTCTTTTTATGCCACAATGACTTGATAAAACCCAAAAAGTGATGGAAAAATAAAATTCGGGATTTTTCAATTAAAGCCTTTAATAATAAGCACGATGATGGAGGACCCGACACGCTTGACTACACTTTGACCGACCTTGACACTACTTACAGGATTCAGTATTCCTAAAAGACATGAAAATAAAAACAACATGAGACAATCTTAAAACATTTAAACAAAATGGATCCTCAAACTGCTCCTGAATGCAACTGTCCTAGCTGGGATGGTCCTGGGCTATCTGCCGTGCTCAAGTTTTGCAACATGCCTCGTAGAGAAGCGCCAATGCTAGGAATGAAGACCCTGGCCTGTGCCCCTTCCTCCTGAAGACCAACCCTAAGCAAATACTGGCTATGCTGCTCCACATTTGCTGCCAATTCCGCTAACTGAGACTTTATCACCTCAAACTTAACCCAGGGATTTTGATCCGGTGCCTCCTCAAAATCAACTGTCTGAGCTGCCCGCCCCCTAAGTTGTGCTGGCAATGGGGCACTGTCCCCTGGTGGGACGGACTGTAACCAAATTAGGTACTCCTGAGTACACTTGGGTGCCAATATCTTTTACTAATGTATCTTTCTTCGTCCTCTTCGCATTATTCCAGTATTGTACATACTTGATTTCGTCAACCACCCTTTTGCTAAAATTCATGATGTACCTCCGAAGGTTCAAAGTTGGAGGCTCCTCTTGTCGTCTGCGCAACTGTCACATCACCCTGACCGGCGTATATGGCCTGACGCACTTGAGTCCTATCAGTATCAGGAAAGGCTGCATGAGGCATCCTACCAAGATGTCGTCTAAAGGTAGACAAAGGTAAGCCCACAAAACGTTCTCCTTTGTTCTCAAATCAAGGAACTCAATCCAAGCTGTGACACCTGTTGGGTATGTGAACTTAGGTTCCTTCATCCTACGCTCGATGCATACCACCCGATCCCTCAAAGCACGGTCGATGGAACAAAGTTAGGAAGCTGTGTGTAAATGCTCCATCATCCACAATTGCAGCAAAAGGTTACTTCCCTCGAAGTACCTGACACCTCCCCTTACTTCACTCAGGGCTCAATATAACTCTGCTAAGATCATTGGCACGAAGGTAACGGTTTTGTGTTGCTTTTCATGAAATAGTGCCATTACCACTGACTGCAGACGGGTGCTAATGTGCCTCTCATCTAATGGAAAAACCAATAATCCCAACAATGCAAGGCTGAAGGCTTCAAGGCGACGTCTTTGCCACTTGGCTTTGGTTGTGCAAAACTCATCCCAAAAGATGTCAAAGCTATCCGGTGGTCCAAATCTAACAAATAGATAATCCAAGGATATCCAAGACTTCTCAAGACACTTTAAATGTTTATTATCTTTTAGGCCCAAGTCGTTGAGAAATCTTGTCCTAGAGTGGTCCCGAGGAAGTGTCATGTTCTTGCCTATATAACTCAAGCGGGTGAGACCGGATACTTCAGCCATGGTAGGAGTCATCTCACACTCCCCAAATTTGAAAGTTAAGTTTTGCGGATTCTAATAGGTCAGCATTGATTCCACTAAGTCCGGACGGGGTGTGATATTAAGAAGGGAAGTCAGGGTACCCAGTTTATGCATCAACTCATGTTGCTCTAATGATGAAAGCATGTTCCACCACTTGATATTTCTTAAGAATCTTTACCACCATCAGCACTTTAGATCGAATTAGCGGATCCATACCTAAATGAAAGGCACATGGTTAACGACTTGGAACACTACTATGATACCACAACATCCCCTGATGGACAAATACAAGACACAATTTGGCTATATTTACAGATTGGCCTAGGTGGCTGAAAGTTACTATTAGTGCAACCTTGACGAATTGACCCCAGAGCATGAGAAATACCTCGTTTAAAACTCAACACGACTCTAATACCCCGACAGTCATGGTCTTAAAGAATGATTTTGTAGAAATGGACTATTCTTGCAAAAATGGCCGATATGGCCAAATGTGGCTAGGGAGGCAAACCTGACACGGACAGACCTTAGAGTGATATGACACTGACTCATGGACTCAGGATCTTAAAATGTGAGCAATTGAATCACCTTTGCAAAATGTCCCTTATTTTGCAAAAATAGCCGATGTGGCCAAAAGCGGCTAATCATGCAAGATTTGGCTACGACCCCGGAAGCCAAGAACCTAAGACTCACTAGAAAGACCGGACCCTATCTGGGTTGCCTACGTATCCCGCCCCGGAAGACGAGAATCAGGTTCACGTAGTTCGGAGAGATGCAACTATATTTTGTCTCTCGAAAAATGATGTAAAACTCTTATACCCTCTTGGAAAGTGATAAAAACTGTAAATTCCCTATTTTTCTTTTCTTCCTTTTCGATTTTTTTCTTTTTCTTTTTTTCGGAAAAGAATATGGAGGAAAATACTGGCGGGGCCCCATTTTACTTCATTTTCACCCTTTTCTCCAAGACATCGATCTGCCAATTGACCTTTTTACCCTCACAAATGCAACAATTGGCACATAGGATGATTAAATGTCATTTTGGGCCATGGGCCTATTTTGACAAAATTTGGTCAAGGTTCCTACCAAGGGACACGGTACTTGGGACCGAGCCCTGCTAGGTCTAAATGACATGATGCAAATAAAAGTGACCTAAGGCTGACCTAAGTTTGGGGTTCACTAACAAGACAGTTCGGGGAAAGCGTATGGTCGATGGTGGTTGCTTAAGCTTTCCACCCACTCCATACGTCTGTCGGCTTCCCCTCCTAAATTAAGGGTGACTCAACAAAGAGTTCGTGCACGTGACGCATGCTCCGGGACTTGTTCCAGAAAGAATTGACCGGGCAATGCATATGATGACAGTTATGAAGCGATAAACAGATAAAGCAAAAACTATAACTACATAAACAACTAGCAAATAACAAAACATGAAATCATAATAAACATAATAGAAGCATAAAAGCAACAAAATATGAAAGCATAATAAAAGTAAGTAAAGCTAATGGAAACATAAAACTCAACCAGACATTTTAAAAGCCAACCAATCAAGTACTAGCTCGAACCCTCAAAAATATAATTCGACTAGTCCCCAGCAGAGTCGCCAGAGCTGTCACTCCTCCTTTTTCGGAGGCGGGCAAGATTCTTACTAAACCCTTTTGGATAAAAGGCTTAATAAAACTCGCTAAAAGGGGTTTCCCATTTTGGAAAGTGACAAAGAGATGGATTAATCAGGGAAAGTTAGAGTCACCACCTGACAAGTGATTCTGGTGTGCCAGGCCACCATTTTTGAACTTGGACTTAAAGTGAAGTTCATACCAGAGAGTTGGGTAAGGGGGTTCATTTGATTCGGGGAGAAGATGTTAGGCATTCCCCGAATCCAGTGAAAGTCACGGTTGCGTACTCGATTCAGTTAGCTTTTAATACATTTGAATTGAGATTAAAAAAACACAAGAGGCTTAGGGTCATTCCTACCTAATAATGAAAGAAAAACAAATTCAAAGTACGACGAGTTTCACTTTTGATCATATACAAATACCATCGGGGCATTCCCCGGAAAATCAAATACACAAGTCCTTCGGGGCATTCCCCGGTTAAACTAACTAAGGAATGACCTCTCGCCTCGAAAAGATTGCCAAAGCATCCTAGTATTGCCTACCCAAGCGTGGTCGGCCTAAACATACTACTAGCGGATGATGTGATAGAGATGAGAAGATGATATCTAAAGAACAGCAGAAAATACCAGTTTAGTTCATGACCTAGCTATTTTATCGTTTGTCTTATGCATTTAACCAAACCCAGTCCCAAAAATCACAAAGAAAACAGGCAAAGGATGAGATGTCAATGCAAGTAGGGATATGCGATCGCATATCCCATATGCGAACCGCAAAATACGCATGAAGGGTCGCAGATCAGCACAAGATGCAAGGCAGTACCCAGGTTCGAAGTGCGATCGCAGATCGCATATGCGAATTGCGAATTGCGAATTGCACGCCGAAATCGCAAACTGGAGCAGAATCCTGGGCAAAATTTTTGATTTCAAAAATGCGACACTCAGACTAAACATGCGGGCCGCATATCGATTATGCGCTTGCAGATTTAGCACTGAAGACAGACTGGCCTTACGCTTCTGGCAATTAGGTCCAATATACGAAACGCATATCAGTTATGCGATCGCAGATTTGGCACCCAACTACGGATGATTTGATTATTTGCTTCGATTTTGCCATTGTCGATTGATTGTATCAAACATCAAACATTTTATGATATCCACTGAGGTATAATTTGAACATATCAATTCCTGAAAATCAACAAATTGGATACAAGCAACCACAGGTCTATCGTGCTTTCATCTTATGCAACCAAAAATGAGCAAAAATTAAGAGATTGAACCTGAATGAGAACCCGCAGCGATTTTGAATGGCGATACGAGTGACAGGAACAATAATCCGCGACCAGAAATCGAATCAGCAACTAGAATCAGATCCTCAGTCCCTTCTCGATCGAAATTAGTCTTTGAAAGACAGGGGAAACATGAGTTCCTCTGTTTTCTGATTTTCTTTCTGAAATTTTGGAGAAGAAGACTCCAAAATGGGTCGTTCCCCCCAACTCTCTTTAAAAAACTCTCTGATTTTAATCGGTTTCCTTTTCTCTCTTGCTCTCCAAGGAATTCTCTCCTCTCTAGATGATTCCCCCCAAGTCTCTCAAGAAAAACCCACCCACTCTAGAATAGTCCTCTGATTTCTGTTATAATGAGTGATCCGTGAGGAGGTCGTGTGTGTGAGAGGATTTTAGAAGATTTTGTCAGAAATTCGTTATCCTACGTGGCCAAATGGGAAGAAAAGGGCTGGATCATTTTATGGGCTACTGGGTTTGGATTTGTATTGGGCTCAAATTTATAAGATTGGGTCAAAATAGAATCTGAAAATCAATTTTAAAACACCAAAAACATAAAACTTAGATTGAAATAAAGCTTGGGACTATTTTCATATTTTCTTAATTTTGTACCTAAAACATAATTAATTTTAATAATAGGATGAATTCCCTCAAAATAAGCTCAAATAATTATTTTAAAATACTACGACTTTTAGAGGTGATTCTAACGCGCGGGTCAAAAATTACATGTCTACAGCTGCCCTTCCACAGGACGACGACAATAGCTCATTCAAATACGCAGGGAGATACATCATGCACTACATTTGTAGTACCACTGCAACTTTTTGTTGCCCCATTGATAACAAGCGCTCAACATTGTGTAAGAGAGAGTGGAAAGGAAATAAACACATAAGCATTGATGGAATCAAATCGCATGACGAGGAATCAAGAAGGTAAGTGCTTCTAACAACCATGTAGCCTCTCGAAGATAAGTACAGATGTTTTCGTACCGATTCACAAGAATCTACTAGACTTGCTCATGACTCGTGAGACCCAAGTGAACCTAGAGCTCTAATACCAAGCTGTCACGACCTAAAATCCCCTAATGGCCGTGATGGCGCCTAACGTCGCCGTCAGGCGAGCCAACGGTGAATTATCAACTTAATTACTCATTTTAAAAATTCTTAAATCATTAATCCTATTAAATAAATAAAACAAACATCGGGTACTCGTAGGTGTTCACGATTTCTCTTTATAAATTTCTGTATAAAGTATAAATTACAAGGTAAAATTGTCACGACCCAAATCCCAAACCCGGTCGTGATGGCGCCTCTCATGAAGACAAGGCCAGCCAATTCGAACCATAACTCATTTTAAGCAGTTAATTTAACAAGAGAACAACACAACATAGTTTAATAGCAATCATTTGCGGAAAAACATAGTGAACCATCCCGACTACAGCCCAAACGGGGTGTCACAAAGTCATGAGCAACTAATGAAATCCTAATAACAAAATTTCTATTACAATATCTCTGGAACAATTAGTTGGAGAAAGTGGAAATAACAATATAAAGAGATACGGGGCTGCGGACGCCAACAGCTACCTCGTAGTCTCTGAGTCACCGCTCTGACAATCGTAGTCAATGCCTCGGAGCGGAGTCAATAACGCCTGAATCTGCACACATGGTGCAGGGAGTAATGTGAGTACTTCCAACTCAGTGAGTAGCACATATAGATAATGACTGAAAGTAAGGAAACACGTAAAGCACAAGGCAATGCATAATGAAGCAGTAAATCATTATTTGAAAACAGTAAATCAGTAACAAATCATTTAAAAATCTTCCCAGCTCTGGTTACCAGTTGCCATTGTTACCAGCTGTAACTTGCAGTTGTCATTGTTACCAACTGTAATATTCCTGGGCTCAGTATCAATCTCACAGCTCTGGTTACCGGTTGTCATTGTTACCAACTGTAACCTATAGTTGTCATTGTTACCAACTGTATTATCTCTGGTTACTAGTTGTCATTGTTACCAACTGTAACCTACAGTTATCATTGTTACCAACTGTAATATCTCTGGTTACCGGTTGTCATTGTTACCAACTGTAACCTACAGTTGTCATTGTTACCAACTGTATTATCTCTGGGTACCGTGCGCTCATTGGGGGTGTACAGACTCCGGGAGGGGCCCCTTACGGCCCAAGCGCTATATCAAGCCACCTCGTGGCATACATCTAGGCCCTCGGCCTCATATCAATCAAGCCACCTCATGGCGTATATACAGTATCTCAGGCCCTCAGCCTCATATCACTCAGTAAAACCTCACACCTGGCCCTCGGCCGCACTCAGTCAGAAAATCATCACAAGCCCCTCGGGCATAGTAAAACAGTAGTTCTCAGCCCAAACATCATTTCAAATATTGTGTAAATCTAAAAACTGAGTAAAAAGTGGCTGAGTTGTACAACAGTGGAAACAACATGATTGAGTTCAAGTAATAAGTACAAATAGTGAGGAAATAGTGATAAAAATGCCCAGAGGGTTCAAACAATTGGCACGAAGCCCAAATATGGCAATCAGCCCAATTCATGATGATATCAAATCAGTTTCAATCAAATATATAGTAAAAATCATCAATCGGGAAGGACCAAGTCACAATCCCAGTAGTAGATGACCCCACGCTCATCATCGAGCACGTGCCTCACCTCAATATAGCACTACGATGTGCAATCCGGGGTTTTAAACCCTCATAACATCATTTACAATCACTACTCACCTCGAACTGGCTAAATTTCTAGCCCACGACGCCTTTGCCCTTCGAATTGGCCTCCACGTGCGTTAAATCTATCCAAATTCATAACAATTACATCACAATATGTTGAGGGAACAAAGCCCAAGCGAAAACAACCGAAAATACCAAGAAATCCCGAAATTAGCAAAACCCGAGCCCCGGGCCCACTTCTCGAAGTTCAAAAATTTTCACATCAACGGGTTCCTTATCTCCCAAGGAGTTCACCATACAAAAATTATCAAATTCTGACATCGGATTGCCTTTCAAATCTTAAATTTTCATTCTTGGAAGATTTGGAAAAAAAATCTGATTTTTCTTCCATAGATTCATGGATTTATGATGTAAATGAGTATGGAATCATAATCTATGAAGGATTTATGATAAAGAACACTTACCTCCTTCAAATTTGTGGAAAACCTTCTAAAAATCACCCAAACCGAGCTCCCCCAACTCTATTTTGTCAAAATGGCCAAAACCCTCGTTTTTATAGTACTTTTTTGCCTCAGGCACCACAGGTGGTGCCGGGCGCTGCCTGTGGCGCTGGTTCCAGTATCTCTGGGTGCTGGCGATTTTTTCCTGACACAAAATTGGGCATAACTTTCTCATACGATGTCCGAATTGGACGATTCTTTTTGCTATGACTCCGAAATTTCAAATACGGATCTAATGCTTCAATTAAAACTGAATTTGGAGTACATTTGCATAATATGATACCACTTATTCTTGAAGAGACGACATTGACACATTCTTGAAATGCCCAAGTTAAACTCCATCAACCATCCAAAATCCATTCGAGGCCCTCGGGACTTCAACCAAATATATCAACAAATCTTAAAACATCATATGGACTTAGTCGGGGACTCAAATCACATCAAACAACGCTAAATACACGAATCATGCCCCAATTCAAGCCTAATGAAACTAACAAATTCCAACTTCTACATTCGATGCCGAAACCTATCAAATCGAGTCCTATTGACCTTAAATTTTGCACACAAGTCATAAATGACATAACGGACCTATGAAGATTTTCATAACTGGATTCCGACCCCGATATCAAAAAGTCAACTCCTCGGTCAAACTTTCCAAAAATCTTCTATTTTCCAACATTCGCCAAAATGCGTTGAATTGTTCTACGGACTTCCAATTTCAAATCCGGACATACGCCTAAGTCCGAAATCACCATACGAAGCTATAGCAACTCTCGGAATTCCATTCCGACCCTCGGATCAAAATCTCGCCTAACAACCAGAAATCGCCAAAATACTAACTTCACCAAGTCAAGCTTAATTCTACACCGGACCTCCAAAACCAATTCTGATCACACTCCTAAGTCATAAATCACCTCCCGAAGCTAGCCGAACCATCAAAACTCACATCTGAGCCCTCTAACTCATAAGTCAACATCCGGTTGACTTTTCCAACTTAAACCTTCTTAAAAGAGACTAAGTGTCTCATTTCTTGCCAAACTCACTCCTAACGCAAACTACTCAACTCGATCACATAAAACATGGATAAAGAAGCATAATGAGACGGAAAATGGGAAAAACGGAGCAGTAACTCATGAGACGACTGGCCGGGTCGTCACAAAAATGATAATAATTACGTAAACTACAATAATGAACATCCAGTAGGAACACCCAAAATACAGTGTCACAAGTGCATGAGCATCTACTGAGAAATATAAAAAAATACAACATCTGCCTAGAATACAAGTTAGACAAGGGAATGTAAATAACTCTGATGGAGACTCTGTATGCCACGGATCGTCGTAACATGGAATGTAGCTCACCATAAAGTCCCCACAATATATATATATATATGTGTGTGTGTGTGTGTGTGTGTGTGTGTGTAGTATCTAGCCGAGAACTAGTGACGAGGGGTCGATCGACACTTATTAGTGGTCCAATAAATCAAGTACAACAGAAAGTAAACAAGTATGAGGCATGGTAAAAACAGTGTAAACAAATTTTAGCACGTGGTACGATCCTCCTCTGAATAGTAAACGCAAGCCCTCAATTATCGGTCACTTCCTCAACCAGAGTGGATATGGAAAATGGTCCCCACTAAATAGATCATCACAACTCAAATAAGGAGAACTCATAGATACGATGGCTTCTTTCCAAGTATTACACACGATGTTTCCAAGGAGAACGACCCGATCCCATAAGAGTATTTATAGAAATGCCGATGCGTACGACCTGATCCCATAATAATGTATGCACCGCCGAGGGTCGAACGACACGAACCATAGATGGATCTATTTTACTGCCGAGGCGAACGGCCCGCTCCCATGAGAATATGAAGATTTAACAAGTTCTTGACCCCACTCACGAAGATAAGTATGAGTTATGAAATATAAAGAAGTTTTTCAATGAAAACGCACAACGTGCGAGAATTTCGTAAGGGAAAACACAATTATTCCGCATCTAATCAAGTAGCTCATCAAATCTTTACAACATCGAGTCTATCACTCTACGCAAGCTTAGTCTCAGGTTGCTATGCGACATAAGGGAATTATACAGGCTAGGATAACTCAAATAATAAAATTAAAGCATGGCGTGAACCTAAGTGTATCCGAACATAATCAGGAACTCTAGCATACGCACGGACACTCGTCACCTCATACATGCGCAGCTCCCACAACATGTAGCATAACAAGAATAGCACCTACGAGGTAAATTCCCCGTCACAGGGTTAGACAGAAGACTTACCTCGCTCCGAAGTTCCATAACCGGCTCCAACGCCTCTCTAGCTCCTCAAGCCAATGCCCGTCGGTCCGAAACTAGCCAAATAATGTGCAAATCAATCAAAAATATACTGCAAAGATTATAATTAATCAATTCATAACAATTCCCAACTCCGCTCGAAAAGTCAATAAAGTCAACCCTGAGGCCTACGTGCGCGGATTCCAAAAATTCTTGAAGAAAATTATTACCCATAACATTATGAACTCAAATACATATTTTATTCCTAACTTCAGTTCCAAAATCATGGTCAAAATCCGAAATACCAAGTTCTAGGTGTTTCTCTTAAAATCCCAAAATTCCAACAATTTTCCATGTATTTACAAGGCCCAAATTCGTATATTTTAACTCACAACTTGTAGAAATTACTTACCTCATGATCGACGATGAAAATGGAGCTCCAAAATTGCTCCAAGGCCGGCTCCCATGGAAGAAATGGAATGAAAATGAGCCAAACCCACGTACTTAACAAGGCCCTCTGCCTAGCGATCATTGAACCTACGGATGAATTTGCGCGCCTGTGAGCTCCCTTATGCGAGAAAAATCTCGATCCTTCGGAAGTCCTCTACCAGCAGCCCATCACACCTACAGAAATTCCTCTGCTCCTGTGCAATCGCATGTGCGACACTGCCTCGCGCATCTGCGCATTTCCCCGCACCAGCAGCAGTGGCGTCGTTTCTACGCATGCGCAGGTGCACTGTTCCTCTTTGCTTCTGCAACCACACGCCCAGCTCGCCCAAGTCGCTTTTGCGAGCTTCATCTTGCTTCTGCAACCAAGGCTTCGCAGAAGCGGTTGCACCAGCAAAATAAAAATTCCAGCAACTTCAACAAGGCTCAAATCGATCTAAACCCCGTCCGAAACTCACCGAGCCACTCGGGGCCTTAACCAAATATACCAACACGTCCCAAAATATGATACGAACTTAGTCGAGCCTCAAATCATGCCAAACAACATCAAAACTACGAATCGACGATCGAAACCTTTCTTTAAACTTTCAAATATTCAAACTTCGTCGAACGCGTCCGAATTACACTTAAACATTTCGGAGTGATACCAAATTTTGCATGGAAGTCACGAATCACGATACGATCCTATTCCAAGGCTCAGAATCTCAAACGGACAATGATATCACCAAAGTCCACCTCAAACCAAACTTAGGAAATTCTAAAATCTTCAAAACGCCAACTTTCCACAGTAAGAACCAAAATGCTCCAGGGCGACCCGATACTCAACCCGAACATACGCCCAAGTCCAAAATCATCATATGAACCTATTGGAACCTTCAAATTCCGATTCCGAGATCATTTACTCAAAAGTCAAACCTTAGTCAATTCTTCCAACTTAAAACTTCCGAAATTAGAATTTTTCATCCGAATCAACTCTGAACTTCCTGAAATTCAATTCCAACTACGCGTACAAGTTATAATTCATGAAGTGAAACTACTCAAGGCCTCAAACCGCCAAACGACGCGCTAGAGCTCAAAACGACCAGTCGAATCGTTATAATGATGATGGTGATGCTTAGTTTTTTTTAATCCCTTTTTTATTTTTTTTCTTCTGTATTTTTGTTCATATTTTTATGGCTTTCTTTTGTTTTGCATGGTTTTTTATCTTGTAATATGCTATATAAATGAAAATTATGTTTCGTCTTTGTGTATAATATTTTTGAATTTTGAAGGCTGCGTTCTCATTTTAATATAATAATATAGTACGTGTCAACCTAAAACTTCATGCCTTATAAGTTGAAGTTAGCATATATAAGTTAGAAACTTCAACCTTTTTGGTCTAAAGTTATCATCTATATCTTTTGACAGTCAGACTTTATAAGCTAAAATTTTTTTTGCAAACATTACCCGTTAATAGGCATATATATAAGGCTGTAGCTATATCTTTGAAGAGTCAGACTTATCTATGCTGAAGTTTTTTTGTTCATTTCCTAAAACTTCATACTAAACAAGCTGAAGTATTGTCCAGCAGTCTGTAATTCTGTAATGAGTTTTTCCAAAACTTCAGACTAAACATGTTAAAGTTTTTTAGTTCATTCGATCCAAGAGCTTATTTTTTATTTCTATGAAAATAATCACATATATCAATCAATAATGAAAGTCTAAATTCAAAATATCTATCTTCCTTTAGAATGAATTTTTTTCCAAGGATTATTGAATATTGGAGTATTTTTCAGCATGTTTCTTGGAATATGGATGAGGCGATGGAGAAGACAAGCAAGTTGCTCTGTTATGCCCAATTTGTTTACAACGACTGCATTTGGTAAACTTCAGTCGTACTAATTCAGTCGCAAGGATATACCTCTTCCTTTGTCTTTTTCCTTGTAGAATCTCTACATTAGGAGGTTTTGTTGATTTGAGATTCTATATTTTGTGGTATATCCCATGAATTTTGATCTCCTACAGTATTGACATGCCCTTCATATGTTTTGAACCATGTTTTCCTTGAATACCATTTTGTGCAATAATCAGATTTTTGCAAATATCTCTTATTGATAGCAACAATTGCGTGTGGACAGGGCTATTCATCAAGTTGGAATTTCAAACAGTCACAAGTTCTCTTTTTTAGGTCCACAATGAATTCCATTCCTTCATTATTTTTTCTGAATAACATTGAATCAAGGTTGAACATTTAATAAGGAATAAAAAAGTAAAAAAAACTATATTAGTGTATTATGGCTTCAAAAAGAATAAGTATGACGTTTTTTCTCTGTAAGCAATAAATTACTTCGGACATAAAAAGCTAAAGTAATTATACACTCGTTAATAACTTCAGACAAAATATGATATAGTTAAGCAAAATACAGTATGAAAAAACTTCAGACGTGTGTTTTTCTGTAAGCAGGAAGTCAATGAGATCATAAATTTTGAAGTTAATAAAATATACTTACAAATATTTTGCACGCCAAGTCTATCTTCTTATTCATCTTTTCTTCTGCCAATATTGATACTTTGTGAAAAGTTTCATGTGCTGCTTTTCTCCGTTCATAAAACCACTGTCCCAACTTTTTTTTGGATGAAATCTAACATTCTTAAAACAAGCATCTCTCTCACTTTTAGAAACATGGAATTCATTGATTCTACCATGTTTGTTGTCAGCATATCATAAAATCACCGTAGGAACCACGATCAAGCCCATCTCTCTGGTGGCTCTTCCATTATGTAATTGTATGTTTTCTTGTCAACATTTTTGATATGGGACATAAACTAATTAAAATCTTCGTGCATGTATGCCCTTGCAGCGCTTTGGAAAAGATTTATTATCGTGCTTTTTGCATGTCTTTGCTTTAAAATCTTCTCAAGTGATAGAGGCAGATACCATGGTGAGCTTCAGGATAAATTTTTCTAATCCTATGTGCGATCTATTAGTTTCTATCTGATAAGAAAACTAGTTCACGGTGGATTTCAATTGCTTTTCTCATTTCCCCGAAGAACCAAATGTATGCATTATTATTTTCTGAATCTGCTACACTAAAAGATAGAGGAAAGATTTGATTGTTTGCATCCTTTGATACATCAATAAATAGAACACCATGATATTTTAACTTTACAAATGTTCCATCAACTGCAATCATGGGTCTACAGTAACGCCAACCAGCTATTGATGCCGCAGGAGCAAAGAACATATAAGCAAACTTGTACAGGTGAAAAACAAAAAAACATATCATAAGGTGTGAAGTTTTCAAATAGAAAAAGTTGAAACTTCAGACTGATGGTAATTATTTTGTTGCTTACTGATTCTGCTGATCTCTTTTTTTGCTAGCGTACGTCCATGGGTTTCTATGCACCATCATGTGTAGGTATGAAGGAAGAATCTGATAATTATCTTCTGGTGTTCCTCTTATACAAGCAATAGCTTTTTGAATAGCGTGTCATGCCTTGTGATATCCAATGTCAATTCCAAATTATTTCATTTCACTTTCTATAAAGTCTGATGTAACCTCAGTCTTTTATCCCGACCATGTTCTAAAATTTGTTCACTTATAAAATTTGATGTAGCATGCTTCAGATCTTATTTTCTTGCATCAACTGAATATTCATGGTTATAAAATTTTATCACCCTGAAAAGTGCAGGATCTTTTATTCTGGTAGCATGCATTCCAACCACATTTCTCCACAATGCATTTAAGCTCGTATCTCTTTGAACATGATCTAACAGCAGTGAATTCAACTTTTTGGTTTATCTCCAAGCTGCAGAAAAATTTAGTCATGCTCTTCTTGTTCTCAAAAATTGATCCTATTTTTATTTTTTCAGGCAATGCGTCGTGCCTAAGTATTTTACATGGTGGAGATTGTTTCAGCTTTCTCCTCACTCTTTTTCTTGATTTCTTTGAAGCAATAGAAGATTCAGCAATTTCTTCAATTGTATCTAATGTTATCGGTATAATTTCTGTATTTTCTTGATCTTGGTTGTTGCTTATCATTACAGGAGATAATCAAAAACTTTATTGGATTGTGTGTTGGTTGTCTATTTGCATTATTAGCTGTCCTTCTTCTTGTTGGGCCTCACCAAACTGGTCTGAATTTATTGTAGCAGCAGGTAATTCTTGCAGCGTTCCAGATTCTGAATCAGCTGTAATGTTAGAAGGTTGTCGCTCTTTGTCTACTTCCATTATTGGTTGTTCTACTTCATTTTGATTATCAGCATGTTGTTCTGAATCTATTGTATGTGCAAGAGATGGTTTGAACGTCGCAAATTCTAAAGCAGCTATACTGTCAGAAAGTAGTTTTATTTTTTCGACAATAAAATGTCAATTCTTAAAAGTTGAATCAGTTGTTAGCAAATGTATACAGGTTCTGAGTTCTTCATCTAAAGTTACAAGCATCACTTTGCATGTATTTAGTTTGATATCAAACCATACTTTTAGTGCATATTTGGTTGCATCAAAATCTGTGACTTCACTAATTTTCTTCAGGAAAGTGTTGAATCATACTTATTTATTAACCAGAACAAGTTTTGTATCATGATCCAAGTAGTTGTAATCAAAAGTCCATCTCCCATTGAAAGTAATAGTAAGGCAAATTGAACTCATCCTGCAGTATGAAAATTTCAGCATGTTTAGTATGAAGTGTTAGGAAATGAACAAAAAAACTTTAGCATGTATAAGTATGAAATTTAGCAAAAACTCACTAAAAAATTACATACTGCAAAATAAAAACTTAAGCATGTTTAGTTTGAAGATTTAGCAAATGAATTAAAAAACTTCAACATGTTTAGTCTGAAGTTTCGAAAAAAAACTCATTACAAAACTGTAGACTGCAGGAAAAAACTTCAGCATGTTTTGGTATGAAGTTTTAGCAAATGAACTAAATAACTCCAGCATGCATAAGTCTGAAGTTTGAGAGGCCGGATTATTTTCTTAACCGCACGTAGTCTTGTTTTTAGATTTGTGATCTGCTATGGGATATTTGCAAGTTATGTTTGAGATATCGAAGTTGGAGAAGGAAGAGGGTAGAGGTAGAGACATATTTAACGTTGAACCAAGCAGTAGAGGAGTGGATTCAGTATTGGATCCTACAAGCGCAAAGACACTAGTCAGACGATGACAATGACAACAATTAGGGAATCTGCAGAAAATTCTCCAGAAGTAGAAGCAGCGGTGAAGCCTCAAGTGTTCATAATGAGTCAGAAACTAAAGAAGTTGAATTCGTACTCCTCTTTTCTTAATGTGCTGACACTAATGGCTCTCAGTCATCATATTTTTCACCTTACTCAGTTAGTCGATGTCAGAAGCTGAAGCTTTTGATCTCATCTAGTATTAGTATTAGTAATACATGCTGATCAGATGGTTTCTACTATTTTCTTTATTATTATTTTGGTGGAGGTGATTGCCAGTGTGTAGGTGCTAGTAGTACCTTTTTCCTCCCACTTCTATCTAGATACAGTGTCATTAGAAAAATCACAACCTCGCCAAGTCTCTAATCAGGGGCTCCATCATGTTAGCCAATACGAAGAGTGGTTGTTCTGTTAATAGAGTATATCACAGCTAATGCACTCCACGATTCGGGTGGTTCAAACTAAATGAAAGAAAGGTCGAACAACTTCTTCTATTGAATAGACATCATTACATACTACTAGTAGCATTTTTGGTCTGAAGTTTTAGTAAATGAACTAAAAAACTTCAGCATGTTTAGTCTGAAGTTTTAGGAAAAAACTCATTGCAAAACTGCAGAATGCAGGACAAAACTTCAGCATGTTTTGGTATGAAGGTTTAGCAAATGAACTAAAAAACTTCAGCATGCATAAGTTTGAAGTTAGGTTAGTCAATCCGGCTCAAGACGTGATCGTTGACAAAACCGCCGTAGGAATTCCTACTTTTCAATAGAGTGAAGGCGAACTGATCAATGAGAAAGAGGCACTACTCACTACAAACGAATACACTACAAGATCGAACTGCACTCATGCCTCTCCCGCATCAAGTTAACCACCCCCCCTTACGTAGTGATTCTATCAATCATGTGTTACAAAAACTCATTAGAAAATTACAGACTGTATGACAAAACTTCAGCATGCTTAGTCTGAAGTGTTAGCAAATGAACATAAAAAGTTCAGCATGTTTAGTCTGAAGTTTAGGAAAAGACTCATTACAAAATTATAGACTGGATGATAAAATTTCAGCTTGTTTAGTATGACGTTTTAGCAAATAAACTAAATAGCTTCAGCACGTTTTAGTATGAAGTTTAGGAAAAAGTCATTTATAAAATTACGTACTGTAGGACAAAACTTCATCATGTTCAGTTTGAAGTTTTATGTTATATATCTTTGAAACAACGTCATGCTACATTATCATGAAGTTTTTAGCTTTATATTTTATTTGAAACTTTAAACTTCAACTTGAAACAACTTCATGCTACATTAGCATGAAGTTATAGATTATGTTTGATTGAAATTTCAGACTTCAACGTGAAACAACTTCATGATGCACTATCATGAAGCTTTAGCTTATATTTGATTAAAACTTCAGACTTCAACGTGAAACAACTTTATTCTATATCCTTCATGCATTAAATTTGAAGTTTTGAAAACTTTTTGAAGATCTATAAGTGAAAACTTCATGCTATATTCGTCAAACAACTTCATGCAAGTGTGATTTGTAAATGACCATAAGTGAAAATATCTATATGTTAATTCAATTCAGATTTTGTTTTTTAAGTTCAAAACTTAAAAAGCATGACGAATTACCAAAATAAGTGCAGAAATATATATGATGAAGCTCAATCGGTTTCACAAACTAATGCGAATCTGAAGATGAATTGCAATCCTTACAATGTATTTTGTAATTTGAATTCTAAAGATGAATCTGGTTCAAGTTTTTGGTTTTTTTATAAAGCTAATGAGAGGAGAGGAGATATTCGATCACGATTGAAGGAGATCTTTTGAGGAGGGACGGAGTGATGGAGGAGCTCTTTTTTCACGAATGAGGTTGCAGATGCAGGTTTTATATCTTTTGTCAGTTGGCTACCAAATCATTATTTTTTAAAAATAGGGTATAGGTTAAAAGGTGGCACATATATAGGGTACGGCTGCAAATCCCCCCATATTTGAAGGTTGAATGAAATTAAATGCAATTAGAGCTTAATTTCATACCCTAAGGTCTGGATTGAACTTTAGTTTTTAAAACTTCAAACTTGCTATGAAGTTAGACTTTGACAAAGCCCAACTTTATACTCGAATCTAAACAATTAGGTTTAGTCAGTTTTGAATAGTTTTTAAAAATTAAGTATGGATGCTACAAGGAGCTATCTGGTATCATTTCTACACAATAATAGACCTAAAGATATACAACCCAGTTTAGGACCAAGCTTAAACGTGTGCTAGGTGTGAAGTACAATATTTCTTACCAAAATTATTTTCCTAAAAACAAATAGTAAATGAGTTTTTTTAACTTATTTTTTTCAGTGTTTTGTTTGTGAGCATATCCATCATCCATAGTGCCATTAGGGATAGTATAAACCATCATTCATCTTCGTCAATCTTCCTTAAATACCGACCAGATGGTCTCGACATTATTGAGCTCTCCCATATTTAATATATAGATGAGTAATATATTTCTCAGTCATTACTTGTAAGGAGACAAACAGTTAAAAACAATATTACAAAAGAAGTTTCTTGTGCCCTTCCCCACCTTATACAAGTCTGATGATGTGTTGAATATCAAATTAAGAGAGGTTAGTGTAGATTTATAAAGAGGCATTCTTCATTGGTTGACAATTTCAATCATTCAATAGTGAAAAAAGAAGGATCCATAAGCCTTATGCAAGTATATTTGGTCATAAAATATGTGGAAGAAAATGCTAGTTGCATGAACTAAAGAGAAAAAGGACAGTCCAGGTGCCCAAAGCGTTCAGCGTTCATGCAGGGTGCGGCGTAGGGCTGCACCCCAGTAGGTGTAAACCTATTGTTAGGGGTACGTCTCTTTGAGCTTGGCTTGACAACAAGAGTGTTTTCATGAGGCAGCAATAGTGTTGCAAAGCTAAGGTGTGTGAGCTAATACCAAGGCAAAAGGGAAAACAAGCAAGTGATAGCCATGGTCTTGAGGGAGGCAAGGCAACTTGGCAAGGCTTGGCAATCGAGATGCGGGCTGAGGGTGACACTATGGCATGGCAAAGGCATCAAGGCATGTGGCAGTGATGCTAAGACAAGGCAAAAACAAAGTGGGCAAGGGCAGGCTAAGTGCAACGAAAGCATGAGCGCAAGGCACACTTGTCATGATATTGGGGTGCAGCAAAAGGCAGTGTTTGCGAGCATTGGCTAAGGCTTAATGTGGCTGCAATACACCTTAGAGAAAAAAATTGGCGCCTGATTCAAGCTAAGGCACACACATTGGTAACAAGCTTCAGCATTGACAAAGTCAAATGCGGTTACAAGGCATATGTTGTGCACATGGCAGCAGTTGGCTTTTGTTCAAATCTAGCATGTGGTTACCAAAATGTTTTTAGAGATTTATTCTCATTATCTTAGCATGATCCTAGTAATTAGGGGATGTCAACTACAATTAGGATAAAATAGTGGATTATGTGGGACAAGTGTCTAAGCCTAAGAGCGACAAGTGTAAAGGTAAAAGGCTGTCACATGATCTATAAATATGCAACACCTTTATGCTTGTAAAAATGTGTGAGAGTACATATTAGAGTTAGGAAAGAGTTCCTAAATCTGTTTTCAAGAGTGAAAACGCCCAAGCCTAAGAGTAGTTTTTGAGAGAAAATCTAAAGGTCAAGAGTGATCTTTTGTACACGGCATTATACTTCGAGTTTGAGTTTCTTTGTATGCTCGAGCTAAATACAAAGTTGGGAACATAGTATTCTATATATTGTGCACTGTGTTCTATTTTTATTTTGTTGCTTTACTTAAATTTGTTATCTAAATCAGTCATAAACCCACTACGTTGAAAGCTGGCTAAAAATATTCTAAGTCCAAAGTTGCTGAATTTTGATTAAGTGTTGTTGGGAAGGCTGAAGTTGGGTGTGAGGCCTGGCTGCTGCGCAGGCTGGTTTCGCCGGATAGAAATCAAGCCCGTGACAACTGGTATCAGAGCTGTGCAGGTTCATAATGGAGGCACGATGAGCAGTGGTAGATTTCGTGGTCTTGTTTGAAAACATGGCCGGTGGTAACAATGAACTGTGGGAAAGGCTAGCGAAACTAGAGGCATTGATTGGAAATGTCCCTGAAGGTGGTGGAAATTTAGACCCTTGTGATAAGGCTTGCCTACCTTGAGACATAATTGTCTATACTAAACCAAGAGAACGCAGATCTGAAGAACGAAACGGTGGTGATGCGACGTGCTGTGGGCGAGGATGCTCCTCAATGTGGTGATGATCGTCTCAAGGTAAAAATTCCTGAACCTAAGGCATTTGGTGGTGCAAGGAGTGCATGTGAGTTGGAGAATTTTCTTTGGGATATGGAGGCAGTACTTTCATGCTATTCATGTGCAATATGAGAAGCAAAAAGTAACCTTGACTAGCATGTATTTGTGTGAAGAGATGCTAAGTTGTGGTGGCACACTTGTGTGGCTGAAGATGAAAGTATGGGCGTGCCAAAGATTGAGTCGTGGGAGCAGCTTAAAAAGGATTTGAAAGATCAATTCCTTCCTATCAATGCATCTTGGATTGCTAGAGATAAACTAAAAAGGTTGAGGCAAACGAACGAGCACAAAACACACGAAATTGATGCGCGCTCGCCAAAGATAGTATAGTTTAATTATCGTCTCCACATGGATTAGATTTAAATAATGTTCAAGTAATTTCTAGCTTAACACTATTCAGGATGATTAACACTTTAGTTGGAATGATTAATAACTAAAATTAACTCTGAAAACTAAAGCAATTAAGACAAGAGTTGAGCAACACCGAAATAATCAATGAGAGAAATAATGCTCGTGACATAATAGGTGTAAGATGGCAATTCGGGGTCTAACTCTAGTTCAATTCACTCTAATATTCTAATGCTTCTCACGAGTTCACTTGATGATTAGTTCAAACGTGTAGCTAAGACTCCTCTCTCGATTAAATCTTAACTCTACAAGGTGAACTAATATAAAACACTGCAAAAATATGCAAGAACGCGTTAATAGACTAGTCTTAAATGATAATATCTCTCGAATATTCTCCTATCTTGATTTAATCAAAAATTCAACAAGCTCTTTCGATTACTTAAAAGAATTACTTAATTAAACCAGCAAAATAATTCAAAGATAATTATCCAAATTATTGCTCTTTTGATTAAATAATTCGGTGAACTAAATTGCAATCAATTCAAAGCTTCATAAATGAATTCATACAAAGAACTAGAGTTAAAATCTACAAATATCAATCAAAATACCATATCTGTCAAACCCTAAAGTAAACTACTCTATAATCATGCAGAAAGTCATCACAAACAGAGTTAAAGAATAAGAAAACATGAACTCAATCCAAACTCGGGTGTTAGTTGAGAAAAGAATGATGAATCCTTGTACTTTGAGTCTCCAATGCTCTTCCAATCTTCTATAGGTCAAAATTCCCTTCAAAAATGTATTTTCGATGTTTTTATGTCATGTAAGAGCGAGCCCAGATGAAACTACCCTTTCCAAGTCAAAACAGAAAAATACTCTGTAAAAATTACACAGGCGCGCCACTCCATGCGGTGTGCCAATGGAGAAGTTTAGAGAGCGATTTCTAACGGACATTAGCAAAATGCATTGTCGTACCACCCCATGTACCGAGGCTATGTTATTTTTTCCAAAGTATTTTGTTTCTTTCACGTTTTGATATCCAGACTTGGTCCTCGACCCCCGAACGCTATCCCAGTTTAATTTCTTGGACTTCTACTCAGACTTCATAGCTTCACATTGTTCGATTTAGCTCCAGATTATATTTTTAACTCGGAATCGCTTTTTGCAAGGCATAAAATACGTAATAAGTGCAATTCACTATCATTTAAGCTAAAACACAAGTAAAATGCAGTAATCAGAGTGCAAACTATGACTAAAACACGAGTTTCTAGCCTACCATCAACACCCTACACTTTAACCATTGCTCGTCCTCGAGCAATCAAACTATACTTCACATAGAGACGACCTTTTAATTAGACAACTTCGCTAACGCATCATGCCAAGAATATTTAAAGCAGACTAAGTACCTACCATAACACCCTACCCTCAAAACTCAACTCAAAAGCAGCACGCATTTTTCAAACCTGCTCGCTTACTCTATCAAAAAAACCAAGAACATAACATTTTCCTCGCAAGTCATGTGCCCCTCACAACAAACAATGGATAGTAGTCCCTCACGTATAAAATTCAAGAACAAATAGGGACTCAGAATAGGAAGTAGTAACTCACTCTCAGAAATAACATTCATGTGTCACCAAAAACGTACCATAGGCTTGCCCGTAGTGTAATACTTCTATTATTTGAGCTCATTCAGTCAAAGATCAAGTAGGACTTTATTTGGTTGTAATATAGGCTGCGGGATAAGTAGGATATATATAGATAATAGTGACTAACACCTCCCTGAGCAATTTAATATATATGCATTAACAGTTCAAACTGCATACTTATGTTGAACTAAACTCCAACCTTTACACATAATAGCATCAATTCCTAATTCTTTAAGCACAAACAAGATGAAAACTACCACTAGCAAGGAATCGATTTTTTTCTTCTTTCTAATACAAACACAAACTCTTTTTTATTTTCAATGTTCTGAATTTTTTTTCAAACAACTTCAAAAAAAAATATCTTTCAATTCCTTACAAGAGGATCTCACAATTTCCAAGCAGTGCACCTTTCTCCCTTTTCAATAGTTCCACTCAGAAACTCAACCATACCTTCACTTAGCTTTTAACAAGCTCATAACAATTTCAAGTGTCAGGCTTGTAATGTGGTTGCCAAAGAAAATAGGATTACAGACTCAAAGGGGCTAACTAAGATACACAACAATTAGGTGGGTAAAAGGCATATATCTGGCTCAATAAAAAATGCCTATATCACTTTATAGACTGAACAAGACTACTTTTTGCTTTGCAAACACACAGGAAAAGTTCTAGACATCAAATGCAACGCACAGAATATTAACAAAAATCTCACACACACATGGTACATAACTCACTTAGGATCGGATCTATCCCTACTCTCTAGTAAAAACAGTTAAGTAGAGTCAAAATCAAATAATTTAAGACACTACAATACATGAGTCAAGAATTGAGCCTAGGCATCACAACTAAGGCACTCGCCACTCTCAAGGCACAACAAAAGAAAAGTCATCTTCATTTAACACCATAGCACAAGACTTCTCTATTCCTAACAAACGAAAAACTAACTACACCCGGTTCAAGCAAAACCTTGAAAAAAACTGTGGCACAAAGAAAAATCAAGGGGGAACTGTTACACTACCTAAGAAAATAAAACTCTTTTTTCTTCGACTTTGACCCTTCAAGAAGACTGTCACGCCCGAACCTGGGCCTGGACGTAACATGGCACTCGGTGTGACTACATGTGACCGAGCGAACTAACTGGCCAACTGAATCAACGTGTGATATCATAACATACTGAATGCGGAAGAAAAACTAACACATGCTAATATACTGAAAGTCTGAATGATATAAATAAAGTGCGGAAACACTAATACAAGTCTGAAACATATTTGTAGCAACATTGCTTAACATGAAAAACATGTGACTCTGTCTAACTATTATTCTAGTCTATGAAGCCTCTAATGAAGTACTAAAAACACCGACTGCCTGTATATACTGAAAGACTGTAAAGTAATGGTAATTCCCCAAGGAACTGGGGCTCACCCAATAGCTGGTACGAGAATTCTAGCACTCTGAACCATCAACCTGTAAATTATTACCTGCATTGTAAGATACATGCTCCGAGCTAAAGGGACGTCATTGAATTTGAATTGCATTGGTATGTAAAGCAACTGAACGAAAGAACTGTAAATGCTCAAACTGAAACTAAACTGATAACTGATAATTGAGAACTAATAACTGATAACTAAACGGATAACTAATAATTGAACTGATAACTGATAACTGAACTAAACAAAGGAAGTAAAGATATGAATACTCCCTCTTTTGAATGATGAACCACCTATTTATTTGAATAAATAAACTGCAGCCTCAGACCATCACGACCCAAAACTCAACCTATCGTGATGGCGCCTATCATGATATTAGGGAAGCCAACAACTCATACATACCAACACTTTCAGATTCAAATACACTAAAACGGATTTAAATAAGTGAAAATCTCATAAAAACGGATGAAAACGTCACAACTCAATACAGAAGTTTCTCAAAATTTGGGTGTCACTGAGTACATGAGCATCTATACAAATACCAAGTCTGAGACACTGTCTAAGAAAAGTAGAAACTGAATAAGCAAAACTGAGGGATAGGAGAAGAGAGTCAAGGCCTGTGGATGCCGAGGCAGCTACCTCGATAATCTCCGAACGACTGGAAACTCTGAGGTTAACAACCACCACGTTCGGAAACACCTGGATCTGCACACGAAGTGCAGGGTGTAGCGCGAGTACAACCAACTCAATAAGTAACAAGTCTAATCTTTGGACTGAAAGTAGTGACGAGCCTCACAAGTACAGACCATTTATAGAAGTACAGTACAGCAAATGTAGAGATGCTTTTAAATTTAACAGTTAAACTCAAAACATATAAAATATGTTAAGTCTAAATAATACGAGGAATAAGACACCTCTATGTCTACATGCCAATATGCATATTGTATGTGATGCAACACAATGAAAGCCTCATGTACTCATACTCTCGGAGTACTCAACCTGACTATCTCAGCTCTCATTCATCACACTCAATCACTCAGCACTGTACAGGGCAGATCTAGCCCGAATCAAATATCGTGAATCAATAACAACTACGCTCACTGTGGGTGTGCAAACTCTGGAGGGGCAGATCCAGCCCAAGTGCTATAATAAGCCAAATCCTGGCATGAATCAATAAAGCCTGCTGCGGCGTGCAGCCCGATCCCATAAATATCACACACAAGCAGGCCCTCGGCCTTACTCAGTCATCAATCTCTCCAGCCTTTCAGGCTCACAACACTCATGCTAAGAAGCCTAAATCAATGATACAAGATGGGACAATATACGATAACAGAGACTGAGATATGATATGTAATGATGAATGCGACTGAGTACATAACTGCAATTAAGCAAATAACTCAATAGCAAAGAACGACCATAGTGAATTTTGTTCTGGATCAATTCAATAAAAGAAAAAAAGCAATTCGAGTCGGTCTTGAAACAATTCATTGCATTTTCTGTGGGTCCCAATAATACTAACATATAGCCTAAACATGATTTCTAGCATAAATCACAACTCAAGTGCTCTAACACATAGAGTACAGTAATAACGTTCAGATAAGATAGCTCCACAGTTCCATGAAATAGACTAAATCATAATTACTGCGGTGCGCGCCCACACGTCCGTCACCTGGCATGCGTGTCACCTCAACACCAATCACACAGCACGTAATTTCAAGGATCCGTACCCTCAGAACCAAGTTTAGAAGTGTTACCTACCTCAACCGTGCAAATCTCTACTCCAACAAGCCCTTACCTTGTGAATCGTCTTCTGAATGCCTCGAATCTAGCCACAAACAATTCGATACGATCAACTCAAACTATAGGAATCAATTCCATATGAAAATACTAAGTTCTTAATCAAAAGTCAAAAAGTCAACTCAAAAGTCAACCCCCAGTCCCATGTCTCAGAATCCGATAAAATTTACAAAATCCGGAAGCCCATTCAACCACGAGTCCAACCATACCAAATTTACCAAATTCCGACACCAAATCGTCACTCAAATCCTCAAATTTAACTCTCCAAATTCCTAGCCTAAACTCCCTAAATTCCACCTAAAAAACACACAAACTAGGTGAAAAATTCAACGGGGAAACAATATTATTGAATAAAATGATCACAAGTGACTTACCTCAAGAAACCCTTCGAAATCCCTCTCAAAAATCGCCTTAGCCCGAGCTTGAAATGTCCAAAAATGATAAAAATCATGAACCCTCGAATTTTAGACACTGCCAGATGTTCTGCTTCTGCTGTCCATTCAGCCACTTCTGTGGTACCGCTTTTGCGGTTAAAAATCCGCACCTGCATATTTACACAACTTCGACCTGCCGCTTTTGCGGCCAAAGGCTCGAACCTGCAGCTCCGCGTTAGCATCTGCGCGCCCAGAGCCAATTTCAAAATTCTGCACCTGCGACCACCATTCCACTTCTGCGGACTCACGGATGCACTCCTCCCTCCGCACCTGCGATACTCCCTTAGCTAGACCAACCTCGCTTCTGCGCCACTGCAGCCGCACCTGCGATCAATCCCCTTGCAGGTGCGATCACACCAGAAGGTCCATAGCTTTAGTAATGCTTGAAGTCCCATTTTCTATCCGTTAACCATCCGAAACCAACCCAAGGCCCCTGGGACCTAAACATACCAACAACTCCTAAAACACGATACGAACTTAGTCAAGGCCTCAAATCACATCAAACAACATCAAAAACACGAATAGCACCTCAATTAAAGCCTAACAAACACTAAGAATTTCCAACTTCTAAAATCAATGTCGAAACCTATCAAATCACGTCTGATTGACCTTAAATTTTGCACACAAGTCATAAATGACACAACGGACCTACTCCAACTCCCCGAACCAAAATCCGAGTCCGGTAACCGCAAGGTCAACTCTCGATCAAATTTCTCAAATTTCCAAAACTTCTAATTTTCCAACTTTCGGCATTTCAAACCTAAATCAACTACGGACCTCCAAATCACTATCCGGACACACTTCTAAGTCCAAAATCACCAAACAGAGCTATCAAAACCATCAAAACTCCATTCCGGAGCCATTTACACATAAGTAAACATCCAGTCAACCTTTTCAACTTAAGCTTCCAACTTTGAGACTAAGTATCTCAACTCATTCTAGAACACCCCCGGAACCGAATCAACTACCCCCGGCAAGTCATATAATGACAATTGAGCATAAAATAAGCAGTAAATGTAGGAATAGGGCTATAACACTCAAAATGACCGGCCGGGTCGTTACAATATATATATGCATAAGTTGCGGCCTCAGGCCTAAGTATACGTATACATAACTACGTTCTCGGGCCCAAAGATGCTTAAAGCATAAATTACGGCCTCAGACCCAAACATGCATAAAGCATAAATTGTAGCCTTAGACCAGACATTCATAAAGAAAAAACTGCGGCCTCAGGCCCAAACATGCATAAAGCATAAACTGCGGCTGCCCAAAGATGCATAAAGCATAAACTACGGTCTGAGGCCCAAATATAGGTGTTCAACATTCAGGTATTTAATATCATAAGAATCATCCTGCAACACATGATACTGAAATAATGAGCCACACTGAGTTACATGATACTGGAATACTGAATAGAACTAGACTGCGACATGTATTCATGAACTAATTATGAAAACTGAAGCTTCAACTGTTTATGACATGCTAAGTAATCTAGACGAAGACTCATGGGCATCAAACCTAAGTCTAAATTGATTATGCACTAAGCACACAACGTTCAAAATGAAAGTCATAAATGAGTTACGAAGCTAGAGAATAGGAGTTATACAACTATTCAAGGAACTAGGCTTAACTATATTTCTGAGGCAGCTAGTAACGTTGTAAAAGAAACATAGTGTAGGAAGAATTATTAACATTCTCAAACATAGAGAGTTAGCCTCACATACCTTAACTTCCTGCTCTTGAGCGTAATATAAAATTCGCCAACCCTTTTAGCTTTAATATATATAAATACAAATCAAATGAATTTCATATTAGCAATAATACTCATGTTTTAGTCACTTAGGCATTTTATCAAACACCTTACAGGTGTAAAGCCTTATATCCCTCATTAATGGTGTTTTAACACCCAACAACCCATTCTCTTGCTCTTAGATAAATTTTAAAATCTCAAATTTCTTATAACCAATATCATTCTTCTTCACTCATAAGATAAACAACACCCTTAACCAATAATCAACAATCAATAACCCAAACCCATAATCGTTCATGTTTTTCTATCAAACCCATCAACTCATATCTCATGAACTTAGAGTCTATAATTATTTATCCAATGCTATAATCAATTAGAGGGTGAAGATATTACCTTTTGACATTCAATCCTCTTGAATTCGAGTTCTAGGGTATCTTTTCTCAACCATGATGTCCCAATCGAATATCTAATGATTTGATTACCCATGTTAATAAGGTGTTGGAGAATTGTACTTAACTTAGAATCACCATTAGAACTTACCTTGGATGGTGGATGGACCTTTGGGGAGTTAGGTTCTTGAGAGCTTCCCTTTCTAGAGCAAGTTTTTCTATTTTGGGGTGCGGGGGACGAAGTAGGGCTTTTAAAATAACTTCCCGGTTACAACCCCATGCAGCTGAAGGCCCAACCGTGCACCCACGCATCAAAGGCAGTGGCACTGCAACAATTGCTTGGCCGAACACGGGAACAGCTGGGCGTGCACATGAGCATGCAAACTGTGCACTGTCCAATAAAACCCATATAATGTTTTGCACCTAGGTCCGTTCGGGCTCCATAATATATTATTGGAAAGATATTTCAAAAGGATACAACTTTCATGTTTTATGTTTTTCTAAATTCCTAATATATTTTCACCAAATCAGGCTGAAAGGCAGACCTTCTATAAGCTTAATCGATTTTATCAAATCTTATGCACCTCATTCTCCGTGTTGATTCTAAAACAACTATTTCCACCCATAATCATCCCAATAGGACATTAAATTTCTAAAATGTCAAATTAATACCCATTTAACACACCACAGATAGTCGAATTTACGGGGTGTTACATTATCTCCCCCTGGGATCATTCGTTCTTGAATGATTGTCCTATCTATAACTACTGCTAACTCTGGACCTTAAACGGGTCTGATGGAACATGTGAACACTGAACTATCATGAACACATACATACTAAACTGAATGAATACATGATTACTAAACTGAACTGCTGAGACGTTGAAATGAATGACTATTGAACTGACTGAATACTGAGTTGCCTAAATACTGAACGACATGGAGATTATAATATAAGGTCGAAATGAAAAGGTTAGTTACCTTCAACATTTCTCCGAAACACATGCCAACTATTAAAGAATAACACAAGCCTCACAAGGCATCATAATGTGCATAACATGAAACATATATATGAATACTGGTATGCCATGGATACATAAATACTGAACTAATATGGATATATGAATATTGAACTGGCACGAACATTTGAGTATTGAACTGATATCAATATCTAAGTACTAAGCTGGCATGAATATCTGAATATTAGACTGACATGAGTATTTGAGGATTGATCTGACATGAGTATCTGAGTACTGAACTGACATGAGTATCTGAGTACTAAACTGACATGAATATCTAAACTGGAAACTTGAATGTTATAACATGACACGTGAGATATTGGGCGTAGAGCTTCCAATTCTGGTGGTAACTCTAACTTATAAGCTACTTGCCCGATCCTTCGTAGGATCCTATACGGCCCAATGTATCTGGGACTGAGCTTTCCTTTCTTCCCAAATCTTGTAACACCTTTCATAGGCCAAAGCTTCAGAAACACCCAATCATCAACTTGAAACTCTAGGTCTCTATATCACACGTCCGAATAGGACTTTTGGCGGCTTTGAGCCGTCTTCAAATGCTCTTGAATCAACGTAACTTTCTCCATAGCCTGATCGACCAAATTTGGTCCCAACAACTCTACTTCACCAACTTTGAACCAACCAATCAGCGATCTAAACCTTCGACCATACAGAGCTTCGTACGGTGCTATCTCGATACTAGAATGGTAGCTTTTATTATAAGCAACCTCAATGAGAGGTATATGATTATCGAAATTACCTTTAAAATCAAGGGCATATCCTCAAGTGTCTTAATAGAGCAATCTGCCTGGCTATCTGTTTGAGGATGAAAAACTGTGCTGAAGTTTACTCTTATGCCTAATCTTTTCTGAAAGGTCTTCTACAAGTTTGTTGTAAACTGAGCACCGTGATAAAAAATGGTAGAAAATGGAATCCCATGCAATCAGACGATTTCCTGAATGTACAACCTGGTATAATCTTTTGCTGAAGCCGTGGTCTTTACTAGCAAGAAGTGCGCTGACTTGGTAAGTCAATCTACAATCACCCAATCAAATCATGCTTTCAAAATGAGCGAGGTAATCCTATAATAAATTCCATATTACCATCTCCACTCAAGAATATGTGTATTCTGTGGTAAAACAGTGGCTTTCCACTGCTCGACATTCACTTGCTCGGACACTTGGCCACAAGGTTTGTAATGTTCTTTTACATGTCGTTCCACTAATATATCTCCCTGAGCAGGATACATCTTTGGCGAACCTAGATGGATAGAATACATGGAATTATGGGATTCTAACATGATCGTCCCTCACTGAGTCCATCTATGTATGTAACATACAGCCCATCTCGGTATGTCAAAGTACCATCATCTCCCCTTACTCAAAAGCTATCGTCTTATGCTTGTGAATCCCCTCTTTTAGTTACAACAAATAGGATCATCAAAGTGTTTCTCCTTCACTTCGGCTACAAAGGAGGAACAAGTCTTGTTTCTGGACAACAACTCTACCATCTTCGAAATCCGAAAGTCAAACTCCTAGCTTTACTAAGCGGTGAGCTTCTTTCACCATATTTCTCTTGCCTACCTCAATCATGAGCTACACTTCACATACTTGATTATCTTTTTAAGGTACTTCCTAAAAATACTTGTAGCATTATTGTGAGCTAAGTCTTTGACTCATACCTCAACGAGTAGAGTCTCATGTAATGTCACTACTCTCGTGATACATAACTAGGCATGGGTTTATAGTTTTTATATCCCATGCTAACTATGCGGGTTTCAAATCTCCAACTAGCCTTACTGACAATTTTCACATCTCCCCTTAGACAAACGGTTAAGGTCTTGTACTTGCAGATCCTTCTCTTTTGTTGGGATTCGAACAACTTTCCTGATCTTCTGCAAATCTTTGCACTTTACGTCAATGATGAATCATCTTATGACTTACTTTTGAGAAATCTTTCTTACTAGAAAAACTAAATTACTTACATCAATAGAAAGCTAATGTATTCACAACTATCATACACAATCTTAATGATTTAACTCTGCTCATACTGTCAATCTTGGGAAAAATCCCTTTTCGATAACTCTTACAGGCTATTCTTCTGTAGCTTGCTCTCTTACTAGCGAGCTGATTTTTTTCTTCTTCCACTGTCACTGTACTTTGGGTTTAACTTAAAATCTTTGGGTTCTAACATGTGTTCGGTATTTCAAATTTTCATCCACTCATTAGAGTTAACCTGGCTAAGTAAAGCAAATCGTACCTCTACTAGCTCTGCTGAGATTGCTAATTCACTGTATCTACTCAAAACTTACTTACTATTCATTTACTAACCACTTGCTAGAATTATATTTTCTTGTTCTGCTTTGAATAACTAAAGTGAAGCAGAAGGTTATTCCTAACTTTCCTCACCATCCGACTCTATCCTACAGTCGTATACTATCTTTTTTTGTTTTCTTTCTAAGCTATGTACATGGATCACAATTAGGGAAATTTCACCTGTCTTAAACGAAATTGGAATATCTAGCCCCAAACTTTCTATGCACTTTAAAATCGTATCAGACTATAAACTTCGGGGCTAAACACTTAGTCACATAACCTAAGGGGGAACTGTCATATCTTTTATCTCACAATAATAGCTGCTTTCTATACTAACTTACTAATGTGATACTTTCTAATTCTGATTTGAATAAATCTAAAAAACTTAAAATCATCTCCTAAAATTCAATATCGGCTGCTCTTGGTTCTCATTTGTTACCAACATGTACTCCATAAATATACCCTGATGGGCAATCATCCTCTATAGGACCTGGTGTTTTTCTTGCCCGTCTCTTGGACATTTGATACATTTGGAATTCTATAGGAAGAGAAGGTTACCGAATGCTCTACGCTTCATGGCATGATCCAGAATAGAAATAAAGGAGACAATTCTGAATGTCTTCGTAGTTAACCATTTATATGCATGGCCGGCACACACATATAAAGAAAACTCCACTCGACACGACTTCATAGACTCCCTAGGATACTTGAACCTAGGGCTCTGATACTAAGCTTTGTCATGCCCTGAACCTGGGCTTGGACGTAACATGGCACTCGGTGCCTGACTACATGTGACTGTGTGAACCAACTGGCTGGCTGAATCAACATGTGATCATAGCATACTGAATGTGGAAGAAAAACTAACACATGCTAATATACTGAAAGTCTTAATGATATAAATCAAGTGCGGAAACACTAATATAAGTCTGAAACATATCTGTAGCAACATTGCTAAAAGCATGCAACTCTGTCTAACTATTAATCTAGTCTATGAAGCCTCTAATGAAGTACTAAAAACACTGACTATCTGTAAATATAATAAACTGTAAAGTAATGGTAATGCCCCAAAAGTACTGGCTCACCCAATAGCTGGTACAAGAATCCTACAGGTTGAATCGTCAACCTATAAATCATTAACTGCATCGTGAGATGCATGCCCCGGGCAAAAGGGACGTCAGTACATTTGAATTGCACTGGTATGTAAAGCAACTGAAAGAAAGAATTGTAAATGTTGAAACTGAAACTAAACTGATAACTGAGAACTGAGAAATGATAACTGGTAACAGAACAGATAATTGATAACTGATAACTAATAACTAATAACTGATAATTGATAACTAAATTGAACAAAGGAAGTAAGGATATGAATACTCCTTCTTCTGAATGATGAACCACTTGTTTATTTGAATAAATAAATTGCGGCCTCAGGCCCAATATATATGTGAACAAGTTGCAGCCTCAGACCCAAGTATATGTATACATAACTGCGACCTTGGGCCCAAAGATGCATAAACATAAACTGCGGCCTCATACCCAAAGATGCATGAAGTATAAACTGCAGCCTCAGGCCTAAAGATGTAGAAAGCATAAACTGCGGCCTCATGCCCAAAGATGCGTAAAGCATAAACTGCAGCCTCAGGCCTAAATACAGGTATTCAACATTCAGGGATTTAAAATCAAGAACTAAGAATCATACTGCAACACATGATATTAAAATACTAAGTCATACTGAGTTACATGATACTGGAATACTGAATAGAACTAGACTGAGACATGTATCATGAATTGATTATGAGAACTGAAGCTTCAACTGTTTATGACATGTTAAGTAATCTAGACGAAGACTCATGGGCATCAAACCCAAGTCTAAATTGATTATGCACTAAGCACACAACGTTCAGAATGAAAGTCATAAACGAGTTATGAAGCTAGAGAATAGGAGTTCTGCAACTATTCAAGGAACTAGGCTTAACTATATTTCTGAGGCAGCTAGTAACGCTGTAAAAGAAACATAGTGTAGGAAGAATTATTAACATTCTCAAACATAGAGAGTTAGCCTCACATACCTTAACTTCCTGCTCTTGAGCGTAATATAAAATTCGCCAACCCTTTCAACTTTAATCTATATCAATATAAGTCAAAGAGATTCCATATTAGCAATAATACTCATGTTTTGATCACTTAGGCATTTTATCAAACACCTTATGGGTGTAAAGCCTCATAACCCTCATTAATGGTGTTTCTATACCCAACGACCCATTCTCTTGCCCTAGATAATTTCTAAAATCTCAAATTTCTTATAAATAATATCATTCTTCTTCACCCATAAGATAAACAACACCCTTAACCAATAATCAACAATCAATAACCCAAACCCATAATCGTTCATGTTTTTCTATCAAACCCATCAACTCATATCTCATCAACTTAGAGTCTATAATTATTTATCCAATGCTATAATCAATTAGAGGGTGAAGATATTACCTTTTGACGTTCAATCCTCTTGAATTCGAGTTCTAGGGTATCTTTTCTCAACCATGATGTCCCAATAGAATATCTAATGATTTGATTACCCATGTTAATAAGGTGTTGGAGAATTGTACTTAACTTAGAATCACCATTAGAACTTACCTTGGATGGTGGATGGACCTTTGGGGAGTTAGGTTCTTGAGAGCTTCCCTTTCTAGGGCCTTTAACATGACTTCTCGGGTGTGCTCCCACACAGATGAAGGTCCAACCGCGCACGTGAACATGAATCAAAGGCAATGGCACTGCCACAAGTGCGTGGCCGCGCACGGGAACAGCTGGGCGCGCACATGAGCATGCATACTATGCATTGTCCAGTAAAATGCATATAACTCTTTGCACAGAGGAATGTTTGGGCTCCATAATATATCATTAGAAAGGTATGTCAAAGGGCTACAACTTTCATGTTTTAATTTTTCCAAGTTCCAAATATATTTTCACTAAATCAAGCTGGAAGACATACCTTCTATAAACTTAATCGATTTTATCAAATCTTATGCACCTCACTCTCCGTCTTGATCCCAAAATAACTATTTACACCCATAATCATCCCTATAGGACTTTAAATATCTAAAATATCAAATTAATACCTATTTAACACACCACACATAGTCCAAATTTACTGGGTGTTACAAAGATAGTCGAGAAAATCCATGGAGGGAAAAAGTCAAAAAATTTTATAAATAAAAATTCTTTCATACAATACTAATAAAAACACACACAAAGATAAATAAAATAAAAAATAGATGCACATATACATATTTTTATCCCCTATCCACACTTTGAATTGTGGCATGTCACCATGACATAAAATAAAAAGCAAGTGGTAAAGAAAACTCCCATAAATCATCTAGTTTGGGTCTGAATCGCAATCAAGATCCACTTTGCACACTCGACCCAGTGCACACATCCATGCTGATCTTTTCTACCTTCTTCGGATACACTCCACACTTGTCATGCTTACCCTCTCTAGCTCACTCTTTTAGGGCACCTGCCTTGGAATCAGAGTATGCCATCAACTTATCTCTAAGTGCACTTACTGCCTCCTTCATTTTGAACACCATTCTTTCTTCCCCCACTTTTAGCAAGATTGTATTTCCTGGATATCCAAAATAGCTCTGCCAGTAGCAAAGAAATGTCTCCTAAAATTAGAGGGACCTCCTTATTCTCTTCCATGTTCACCACGATGAAGTCCACAGGGAACACAAATTTTTCCACCCGAACTAGGACATCATCCACTATTCCTTCAGGTATGATTGTGGTCTCATCCGCGAGCTGCAAAGACACTGGTGTAAACCTGATTTCTCCAATATCTCCCTCCAATTTCCTAAAAATAAACAAAGGTATAATATTAAATAGAAGCACCTGAATCACACAAAGATTTTTTGAATTTAGTACTTCCTAAAGATCAAGGTATAGTTAAACTCCCTGGATCTCCACACTTTCGAGGTATCTTATTTTGCAGAATAGCATTATATTGCTCTATGAGCTTGACTACCGATGTCTCCTCCACTTTCCACTTGTTGGACAATATCTCCTTCAAGAACTTGGCATTTACCACTTTGGTAGTTACCTCTGTCAAAGATTCCCAAAGCATTTACCACTTCATTTGTAGTCGAGGCCTGACACTCATGCATTAGATGATCCATTCCATAAAAGTCACATACTAATGATGGTTGCCTCTGGACCTTGGCTAAGGTCAATTTTCTTATCTCTTTAGCCATAGTGTCTAGCTGGGCTTGCACTGAGGTGTTAGAGTCTACCTAGTGAACCCAAGCTGATTTTCTCCTATAGGGCCATTGGTTAGCATCTTTAGAGAGCTCATTAAGAATCGCAACAATATCCTCAGGAGTTTTCTTCATTAAAGGACCTCCAATTGTAGTACTCAGAGTTCGTCATGAGTAAGGTCTCAGTCCATCCCAAACATCCTGGAGTTACATCCACAGTTCGATTCCATTATGCTGACACCTTATCACTATCTCCTTGAATCTTTCCCAAACTTCAAAAACTATTTCAGTGTCCCTCTGGCAGAAGTTTTGTATTTTCCTTCTGAATTTTACTGTTTTTGGAGCTGAGAAGTACTTGTCAAGAAACTTTTTAGTCATATCTTCCCATGTCCTGATCGACCCAGTTGGTAAGCTTCGAAGCCAGTGCTTCGCGTCATCCTTCAATGAAAAGGGGAATGCCCTTAAGTAGACTGCATCTTTTGATATTCCATTGTACTGGAAGGTGTTCATTATTTCCTTAAAATCCATCAAGTGAGTGTTAGAATCTTTATTCACCTTTCCTCTAAAGACATAGTTATTCTAGATGGTTTGAAGCAAGTTCAACTCAAAATTATTTGCTGCTACGGGTGGAGGTCGGACACTTGATAGTCCCTGATTGTAGACTGGTATGACAAAATCACCTAATGATCTCCCAGGCCTGGGAGCCATATTTTTGAATTGGTCTTCAACCAGGGGTTGATTTAGATTGAATCTTCAACCCGCATTCTCTTCAACAGTCTCATCAGCAGCTCTAAGGGCTGCTTCAGCTGCTATTCGTGCAGCTTGTTCTCTCTGTTGTACTGCCTCTCTTGCAGCTAAGTCTACCACACCATTACCATTCTTAGCCATGTGTTCTTGTGTTGAAGGTTTCCCCAAGAATTTTTCAATGAGTTATTTCTCTTTCCTCAACTATCGTAGACGTTTTCCACCTCTGGATCGTATGGAATCACTTCTTTTGAAGAAGGTCGAGTCATACACCAGAGAAGCTAAACGTGTTACTTGCATGCAGAAGAGAAAACCTATGAAGAATAAAATAAAATTGGTTCCTAAAGTAGCACCAAAAAATTATTTTGAACACTATTAATTGCCAATCCCCAGCAATAACACAAAAATTTGACAAGCGTAAAACATAATATGAAATTGATGCTCGCTAGCCAAAGATAGTATAGTTTAATTATCGTCTCCACAGGGATTGAATTCGTATACTGCTCAAGTAATTTCTAACTTAATGTTATTCAGGATGATTAACGCTTTGGTTGGGATGATTAATAATTAAAATTAATTATGAAAACTAAAGCAATTAATACTTGTTCACATAAAGACAAGAGTTGAGAAACACCAAAATAAACAATGAGAGAAATAAGGGTCGTGACAGGATACGTACAAGATGGCTATTGGGGATCTAACTCTAGTTCAATTCACTCTATTGTTCTGATGTTCTCACGAATTCACTCGATGATTAGTTCAAATGTGTAGCCAAGACTCCTCTCTCGATTAATTCTACGAGGTGAACATTATAAAACACTGTGAAATATGCAAGAACGCGTTAATCGACTAGTCTTCAGAAAAATGTCTCTCGAATATTTTTCCTACTTGATTTAATCAACAATTCAACAAGCTCTTTCAATTACTTAAAAGAATCAATGAATTAAACTAGCAGAATAATGCAAAGATAATAACCCAAATTATTCCTCTTTCGATTAAATAATTCGGTAAACAAAATTACAATCAATTCAAAGCTCCATAAATGAATTCATACAAGGAACTGGAGTTAAAATTCACAAATATCAATCAAAATAATATATCCATCAAATCATAAAGTAAACTACTCCATAATCATGGAGAAAGTCATCACAAACAGAGTTAAAGAATAAGAAATATGAATTCAATCCAAACTCGGGCATTGAGTTGAGGAAAGAATGATGAATCCTTATGCTTTGAATCTCCAATGCTCTTCCAATCTTCTGTAGGTCAAAAGTCCCTTCAAAAACCTATTTTTGGTAGATTTATACCATGTAGGAGTGAGCCCGGACGAAACTACCCTTTTCAAGTCGAAATAGAAAAATACTCTGTAAAAATTGCAAAAGCGCGGCGCATGGGGCACTACCCCATGCGGTGTGCTAGTGGAGACATTCAAAGAGTGATTTCTGATGGACAACAGCAAAATACACTGTCACGCCGCCCCATGCAGTGCGACTGTTATATTTCTAGAATATTTTGTTTCCTTCACGTTTTTATATCCAGAATTGGTCCTCGACCCCGAAACGCAATCCCATTTTAATTTTCTTGGGCTTTTACTCAGACTTTAAAGCTTCACATTGTTCGATTTAGCTCCAGATTATCTTTTTAACTCATAATCACTTCCTGCAACGCGTAAAATACGTAATAAGTACAATTCACTATCATTTAAGCTCAAACACAAGTAAAATGCAGTAATTAGAGTACAAACTATGACTAAAATACGAGTTTTTAGCCTACCATCAGACCAGTGAGAGTCTATGTCAAAGAATTTACTTCTTTGATGCTGAGCATAAGCAATACGTTGGAAGAAGATAAATTGCACAACTTCATGAGCAGGCTGCAGTAGTGGGCACAATAGGCAGAATATTCAAAACATCACAAGTGATATGGCAGATGCAGATGCATTGGGTGATTTTCACTTAGGTGGAGACACTTCTATTTCAAAGTCCAACGATGAAAAGAAGGAAAAGACAAAGGAGTGGATGAAATGTGAGAATAACTATGTTAATGAAGACAAGGATAAGGGAAAGCAAGAGGATGGAACTTCAAAGAGCAAGGAGAAGGGCATCAAATTTAGTGGTTGTTTCATTTGTGATGAGCCACATCGAACAAGGAATTGTCCAAAGAAGGCAGTGTTGAATGCAATAACTGTTGCGGATAAAAGGGTTGTATTAGAGGCAATGAATAGTGAAAATCAAATGGCTGGGGTCAATCCAATTATGGCTGGACAGGAGAGAGGCCAAGGGGTGTTGCTTGTCAACCCCTTAGGACTCATAAATTGAGTTGATTTCGACGAGGATGTCGAGTTTCAAAGGGTGTAGGTGATTTGTCAGGGGTCCACCTCTTTGAGCTTGGCTTGTTAACAAGAGCCTTTACTTAAATTTGTTGCCTAAATCAATCATAAACCTATTACGTTAAAAGCTACCTAAAATATTCTAAGTTCAAATTGCTGAAATTTTGGCTAAGTAGTGTTGGGAAGGCTAAAGTTGGGCGTGAGGCATGGCTGCTGTGCAGGCTAGTTTCTGTCACGACCCAAAATCCCAACCTGGTCGTGATGGCGCCTCTCGTGGGGACAAGGCAAGCCAAACCAACCTAATTCCGTTCAACAGTTAAATTACAAAGTTTAAACAAGATTAGATTAACAATAAAATCGGTCGAAATACATACAAGTAGTACCATCCCGACTACAGCCCTCAGATCGGGGTGTCACAAAGTCATAAGCCACTAGAGAAGGCCTATTGATAACATAACTATTACAATATCTTAAGTACAAATGTTTGAGGGAAGCAAAATCAACAAAAGAAAAGAGTTACGAGGCTGCGGACGCCAGCAGCTACCTCGTAATCTCTAAAGCTCCGGTCCAGTAGTAGTAATCAGTACCTCTGAGTGGGACCGCTAACGCCTGAATCTGCACACAAGGTGCAGGGAGTAAAGTGAGTACTTCCAACTCAGTGAGTAATAAAAGTAAATAAGAACTGAAGATAAGAAACACTAAATCATTAAACAATCCACGACGAAGCAGTAATTCAATTTACATTCCACATCAGTACGTGAAGTAAGCAGAACAATCACAACACCAAAAATGCAATGCAATGCAATGCAATGCTATGTCATGCAATGCAATGCAATGCTATGTCATGCAATGCAATGCAATGCTAGTCATGCTAGTCAATGCTAGTCATGACCTGTAGCGGACGTGCCACCCGTTCCTCTGGGTACCCGTGCTCGGTGGGTGGTTCCGGCGCAATATATATATCGTGACGGCGTGTCACCCGATCCATGCATGTCTATGCCTCGTGACGGCGTGTCACCCGATCCATGCAATCTAATCCTCGTGACGGCGTGTCACCCGATCCATGCAATCTAATCCTCGTGACGGCGTGTCACCCGATCTATGCATGTCTATGCCCCGTGGCGGCGTGCCACCCGATCCATTTTAAAACATTTAAATCATTTGGAA
>MCJB01020692.1:0-11233 GCA_002018475.1 Nicotiana obtusifolia
ATGTGGTGTATAACAGGTAAAAAGCAATCTGCGATGGATTCTGCGGATCGCATAAACAGTATGCAAATCGCAAATCCATCGCAAATTGAAGCAGAGAGTTGAGCAAAAATAATGGGCAAAAATGCGACGAAGCTCGTAAATTTGCGGTTTGCATTTCAATTATGCGAACCGCACTTGCAACCGCATAATCGTCAGGTAAGTGTTCGCATCTTTTCCTATTCTAAACCTTTCATTATAAGTATATAAAAAAAAAACACAAAACAAACAAACAAACGAAAAAGAGAAGAGCCGACGGAAACGGAGAAAGCCTTCCGATCATCTTCATCGGAAAAGGGAACATACCAGTGCACTAACCTTCAAAGAGCGGATTTATTGTTGCCCTAATCTTCATCATCAGGTACTGTAACCTTCTACTCCCTCTTCTATCTTTAACTTTGCAAGGTTAGGGTTAAGCTTCAGTAGAAGTGTTCAAATCGTGGAATGGCAACAAAACTATAGGGTTTGTGTTTGAGGGATGCACATACATGAATAAATGAAGGTACTTGCGGTCCGCAAACTAAAAATGTGGACCTCAATCAGACCACATCCCTAAGCCCTAGGTGCCTGAGAACGATGACATATGCGTTCCATCTGTGATCGCATAACCATTATGCGAACCGCAGATCCACCGCGAACACAGACAGAACATATAGTTAGCACAGGTAAACTATGCGACGATTATGCGATCGCAAATCTCGTTTTGCGATGCGTTTGCGATCGCATTCGTATGTAGTGAATAGGTTTATACATAACATAAATTTGTGATGGATTTGCGATTCGCATACTGTTTATGCGATCCGCAGAATCCATCGCAGATTGCTTTTTACCTGTTATACACCACATTGCGACGTGTTTGTGGTTTGCATAGTAGTTACGCGACCGCAAACCACACCGCATTTCTGTGCTTCTGTGATAATTTCTCCTGTTTTTTGTCTTCTCTCAAATGATGATAATGTCACTAACATATCCCAATTATGCAGATATGGCTAAAAAGCATTCAAAAAACAAAAGGCCTTCCTCCACTTCAGCCTCCGAACCAACCAAGCGAGCAAAGAAAGATTCAACTAGACCTAGCACCTCCCAGTCTGAAGAGGAAGATTGCGTTCTGGAAGTTGATCTAGTTGCTGAGGCACGTAGGAAGAAAGTAGATGACCTTCAGCTTCGCTTTGAGGTTGAAGGCTCAAGATCTTTGTTTAGGGAGGCACTCACCAAGAGACGGATCCTAGCGGAAAAGAGGTTGAGTTTGAACGGGCTGCAGGACAAATACCCTCATATTCTTGAAATCATAAAAACGAGAAGATGGGAGTATTTCATTAAGGACCCTAAGGAGTAGAACGAGTCAATAGTCCGTGAATTCTATGCGTCATTATGGAGCATCCAGAACAGCATATCATCGACGCAATCGAATATTCACTGGCACTGTTCAAGTTCGGGGCAAGACAGTGTTCTGTGGCAGCAATCATATTAATGACCTCTATTTCCCCAACTGGGACTCAAGCACACCCGAGAACGATGCTAAGTACTCAAATAGAGAGAATGAACGGGGGTGGATCGCGTCAATAATTGAAAGGGGAACCCCGGCCTGGATAAATCCTGGGAAGAAAATCTTTAAAGAGGACCTCACAAGGGAGGGCAAATACTGGCTAAGCTTCGTCACCTCCCATCTAGTACCGTCCAGAAATGAAACAGACATTAGCATTGAGAAGGCACTTCTCATTGCTTGCATCATGACGGGTATCAAAATTGATGTGGGAAGTCTCATCTGCCAGGAAATTGGAATCCGGGCCACTCAGCGGGCCACATCACATCCTTTCCCAAGTTTGATCACCACCCTCTGCCAGGAGGTGGATGTCCCTTTCCTACCGCATCAAGACAAACTTGGGAGGTCTGCGAGAGATATCGATATCACTCATATAAGTGATTCAACTACCCCACCAGTGACCTCAATTGACGAGATTGATTCCCTGAATCTCCTATCTCCCCAAGATCCTGACACCTCCACAGTGGCTGAAGGAACTGCATCCGCATCTACTACTGGCCCATCAGCTTCACACTCGCCAGCCATTTCAAGACTTGGTCTAGTTGCTCATCATGCCAATTCAAAGGTAGACCAACTCTTGAAGACACTGTCCTCGCTGATTAAACAAGCGTTGACTCTGATGCACGCGTCAATGACCGCTCTCCAACAACAACAAATAGCGTTTGGAGATAGGTTGACCAAACTTGAATCAAGGTTTGACAAGATGGAAAGAGAGGAAGTGCGAGGTTTGCCCCAACTGCGAGAGGAAGTAAAAACAATGCCGACCTCCAGAAGATGAAAAATCTGGAGTTCGACATATCGTCCCTCCTCCCCAACGAGGGTGACCAGAGTGCTGGCCGTGTTGACTTAGGCCTAGACCTCACGACACTCATGGCGGACATCCCACCGTCGTCTGCTAAAGTGTCTCAGCCTCCCGCCCCTACAGTTCAGGTTGATTCTACTGATGACGAGACATCGGAGGGGTCATCAGAATTTGAAGGGGACGACTCTGAGGAGGCCAGTGTGGAGCTCGATGAGGGTGCAACTCCTAAGTCGAAAGGAAAAGAAATCAAGGTGCCCACAGCAGAGCAGGAACACAAGCAGGCAGACATCGAAAAGGCCATTGAGCGATCCTTAGCAGATAAGGCTGCCAGGAGATGCCCTCCAACGGGAGAAGCCAGCAGCTCAGCAGCTCTGGATCAGCCCAACACTTCTCCTCCACCGCCTGCGGAGTCCTAGGCTACTGCATCTCTTCGCGCATTTGCGCCACCAGGGAGCCCCTCGTCCTTTATATATGTTTTTTTATGCATTGGGGACAATGCATGTGGTTAAGTTGGAGGTGGTAGCCTTATATTCCGGTTTTGTATGTATATTTGATTTACTTGTGAACATTGACTTGTGAGCATGTTGGTGACATTTGATACTTGTACATTGTATAATAATGCTTTATGATTTATAGTTATATGTTGTGATAATTAAATAGTTAGCAATAAAGTCCCTTTTTTTTTCTTTTGCCGGGTTCTTTTTCAAGGGTGTAATAGTAGAACCGGGCCTTTAAATATGAAGTATATTGACCAGGATGGTACATCTGTTGAAAATCAAGTATGTAAGCATATGTGAAGAATAGACCCTTATAACAAATCAATTAGGTGGATTTGAGGCTCGCTCAGTAACTCTAGGTCTACTTAGAATTGTGTATGTTTACACGAAGAAAGCCCCGAGTTACTAAATGCGAACTCCAAAGCTGTAAACTATGTTAACCGAACAGTTGATGTGCCATTGTGTGTGAGCTCATTGTTTTGATAGTTCTTGTGTTCACTGCTGCCATCTAGAACTTGCCCGGTTGGTTTTTCGTTGCCTATCATACGCATGCTGAGTTAGAGAAGTGATCTTAGGCTTTCTTTGATTAGTGATGAAACCTTTCTAGCCTTTTCAGCTTATCTGTGCATAATGAATATCACTAGCACCCTATTTTGAGCCTTGTAGCCTTTTCCTTGGCCTCCGCATTACAACCTTATCCCATTCATCAAAGATGACCTCTTTTGAACTCATTCCTCCTTGAACATTGAGAGTATTGTTAAAAGTTTAAGTTGGGGGTGTGGGTCAATATGAAAATGGGCAAGGTTTTGAAATGAGATTGGGACCCCGTACTTCAAAAGCTCATGTGAATCTAGGGAAGCTTCAATATAAAAACAGAAAAACAGAAAGAAAAAAAATAGAAAAAAAAGAGAGAAATATTCTATGTGTGTTATTATAAAGAATCTTGAGAATCAAATAAAGAGGTATGCAAGTGGGGTCTAATGCGAGAATGTAAGGCCATTGAGGCCATGGGGTCAAAAAGGAACAAAAGGTTGAAAGAAATAAGCGTGTAATTAGTGTTCAAGGAGGAAGTAGCCACTATAATCTAAATATACATCCTACCCTTCCTTAAACTGACATTACAAGCTTACAAAGTCCTTCTGTGATCTCTAACCGAGTGTTCCTATAACTAGGCGATGAATTAAAATAAGGGCAAGCCTATGGCATGGCATGTGGTGACACTTGAAATTCTGTTCTGAGAGTGAGTGTACTAGTACTTTGGTCCCTTGTTTTTGCTATAATAAATATTGTGAGAGTGGGACTTTCTTTCTAGTGAGGGTACATACACTGCTAGGTTGATAGTCAGTTGAGCTTTGAGTTAAGCATAAGTAGATTCAGCTGAAAGTAGCCTTTAGTTACTTTGTTGAGGCTCAAAGTTCACTGATTGATTGGTTGTCTTTGAACATAGTAATGATTCAAAGGGGGGTACAGTTTTAAAAAGGGTTATGCTTGAGATGTTAACAACAAACACCATCCATGGTCAGTATTGCTTCATATTTGATAAGTAGAGTCTAGAGTCTAGAGTAGGATAGTATCGTGTTAGTTGCTTGAGGACAAGCAAGAGTTTAAGTTGGGGGTGTTGATGTGCCGGGTAATTTCGGCATATTTTGATACTATTTGTTTAAAGTTTGACGTGTTCTACATGTTAATTATCACGATACTTACGTAATTTTAGTTTAATTATAGTGCATTGAGTGAAGAAATCTAGAAGTATGGAAAAGAAGTCCAAAAAGCCAGCTAAAGGCAAGAATAGAGGTCAGGAGCATCGCAGATGCAACTATGCGATCGCAGAACAGAAATGCGAGTCGCATAGTTTGCAAGTGGATCGCAGATGAAGACAGAACTTTAAGTCAACCTTCAGGTTGAGAATGCGATCGCAAATGTGACCGCAAAACAGGAATGTGAACCGCATTCTCATCGCAAACACGAACAGAGTTCTGGGTGAAAGTCGGTGAAGAATGCTATCGCATTCTGCGATCGCAAAGTCAACCTACAAACCGCAAATCCAGATGCGACGAGAGTAAAGCTGACTGGTGCGATTTGCGATGGAATAGGAAGATTTGCGAACCGCATTCCTGTTCTGCGACAGGAATGCGATTCGCATAAGTGCAACGAGGGCAAAACTGACTGCTGCTCGCCTCGGGTCTTGGGCCTCTATAAATAGCTTTTATAGGGTTTTGTGAAGATATACTTGTGAGAACTTAGAGTGCAAAGTATGGCTTTTGATTATTTTCGAATTGAGAGAAGCTTTTGGGTGATCAAAACTGAAAATTCTATATTTTTGTAAGATGAATTCAATTATTCTTCCTTGTTCTTTAGTTATCAGTATGTGTAGCTAAACTCTAATACTGAGGTTGTGAACCCTAGATGGGTGGAATGTTATTGAGAGTTTGATATTGAATTCGAATTCCAAAGGAAGCTTGGTATTTATCTATTTCTCATTCTTGAATTGATCGTTGATGGTTTCAAACATTAATGAAAGCCAATTAACTTTAACTTATCTTGGAAAGTGAGATAAAGTTAACAAAAATTCAAGGCTTTAACCCTTGTTTAACAAAATCACTTAGGAATAAGTAGGTTTTAATTTGTCAATTAATTGGTTGTTCTTAAGATTGACTCTTTTGTATTCGGGAGAATCGTAAGAGGATACATTACCCATATATTGGGAAATATTGGGTAGTAAGTTAGACATCAATTGCATATCAAGAAAGGAATTCAATATTAGTATCAAGGACATTCTATTACATTGAAGGGGGCACAACCTTGGTTTCTTAAATTCATAGTTTTCAAGTTCAATTTATTCTTAAACATCAGTTTTTAGTCTACCTTTCGTTACATATTCAACACTTCTTTACTTTATTTGGCTACTTGATAGAATTACGACTAAGTAAAGTATTGCATTAATTGGATAATCATTTTACGCCTATTCCCTGTGGGATTCGACCCCAACCTTGTTGGGTTACTATATTTGACATCGATCGCTTACACTATTGTTAAGGTGTAATTTGAGAGAATCAACTCTCCTTTTGATCATAATCCAAATATAATTATTTCAAAATATGCAGAGTGGAGAGTACGTACCATGTAATCTTGATAAACCATATTCTTTACTGAGAAATCTCATGTGTAAGTCTAAATTTTCCAAGAAAATAAAGATAATAAAATTGGAGATTAATGAGACATTTTAACACATGGAACAAGAGTATACTGAAGAACGTATGAGACTGAGCAAAATCTAATCTAATTATGTACAAAATTTACTGATTTTCTAACCAATTTTTGAGTTAGAGCTGGTTATTTTTAGGTGATCTTAATCATCCCTAATTTTATCCTGTTCCTTTCAAAGTGATCTCTACTTAGAGCTTTTGTGAAGATGTCAGCTATTTTCTTGTCAGTAGCACAAAATTCCATTGTGATCAAACCCTTTTCATAGTTGTCCCTTAAAAAGTGATGCCTAAAATCTATGTGCTTAGTTCTTTTGTGATGAATTGGGTTCTTGGTCATACTAATTGCACTAGTGTTATCACAAAAGATTGGGATACAATCTAAATCAATTCCAAAGTCCATTAATTGCTGTTTGATCCACAACAATTGAGCACAACATGAGGCATCAACAACATACTCTGCTTCAGCAGTAGATAAGGTCACAGAATTTTGCTTTTTGGTGGCCCAAGACACAAGACACGAGCCAAGAAAGTGTGCCATATCTGAGGGCTCTTTTTATCCACAAGAAAACCTACATAATCAGCATCAGCATATCCCACTAAGTTGAAATTACTACCTTTTGGATACCATAGACAAAGGTTAGTGGTGCCTTTTAGGTATCTCAAAATCCTCTTGATAACAGTCAACTGAGACTCCTTTGGATTTGCCTAAAATCTAGTACAAAGGCCTACAGTGAAAAAAATGTCAGGTCTGCTAACTGTGAGATGTAACAAAGAGCTAATCATTCTCCTATAGAACTTCATATCAACAGATGAACCAAGTTCATCAACATCCAATTTTGTGGTTGTTGCTATAAGAGTGCCAATTTCTTTGGAATCTTCCATTTAAAACCTTTTAAGCAATTCTTTTACATACTTTTGCTGACGGATCATAGTTCCATCTGAATTATTTTTAATTGTAAGCCTAAAAAGAAATTAAGCTCACCCATCATACTCATTTCAAATTCAGTCCCCATTAGTTTAGCAAATTCTTTACTTAACTTATCAGTAGTTGCTCTAAAGATTATATCATCAACATATATCTGAACTACCAAGAGATCTTTTCCTTTTTCTTTCAAGAATAAAGTATTGTCAATTTTACCTCTCTTGTAGTCATGCTCTTGCAAGAATTTTGATAATCTTACATACCATGCTCTTGGAGCCTGCTTGAGCCCATAAACTGCCTTGTCAAGATTATACACATGATCAGGACATTCATTGCTTTCAAATCCTGGAGGTTGTTTGGCAAACACTTCTTCCTTTAGAAAGCCATTGAGGAAGGCACTCTTGACATCCATCTGATGGAGAGTGAATTCCATATAAGCAGCAAAGGCTATAAGGAGTCTAATTGCCTCCAATCTTGCAACTGGAGCAAAGGTCTCATCATAGTCTATACCTTCCTCTTGACTATATCCTTGAACCACCAATCTTGCCTTGTTCCTTGTAACTATTCCATCTTTGTCAAGTTTGTTTCTGAAGACCCATTTTGTGCCAATTACTAATCTGTCCTTGGGTCTTGGTACTAGATGCCAAACTTGACTTCTCTCAAATTGGTTGAGTTTATCTTGCATTACATTCACTCAGTCTGCATCCTGCAAAGCCTCAACAACATTTTTAGGTTCAGTAAGAGATAAAAAAGCATCAAAAACACAAATATTCTTCAAAGAAAAATTGGTTTTGATTCCAGAGGTTGGATCAGTAATTATGTTCTCAATAGGATGAGAGCTTTGATACTTGTAAGGTTTCACAACCAGCTGGTTTCCCTTAGATGTTTCTTCAATGTTTTATTGCTGAGGAACAGTTTCATGACAGGTTCCCTCAAGGTTTGAGGATCAGTTCCTTTTTGTTCAGTTCCCCCTATCAAGTTGCCCTAGGTGGAGGACGTATTCCATTACCAGTTCCTTCCTCTGGTGTAGCTTTAGTCTGGGCGGTGGTTTCATTTGAGCTTCTTACCAGCTCAATTGCTTCATCATCATGTTCCTGTCTCTCAGAAAGAATGTTAGTTTCATCAAAAACCACATGTACACTTTCTTCTACACACATAGTTCTTTTCTTATAAATCTTATAAGCTTTACTATGTGAAGAATGTCCCAAGAATACTCCCTCATCACTTCTGGGATCAAACTTACCTAGGGAGTCTTTACCATTATTTTGCATAAAGCACTTGCATCCAAATGCCCTAAGATGGGATATATTGGTCTTTCTCCCTTTATGTAACTCATAGGGAGTCTTCTCAATAAGAGGTCTAGTCATGCACCTATTTATGATGTAGCATGCAGAGTTCACAGCTTCTGCCCAGAAACTATGAGGTAGTTTACTGGAAAGAAGCATTGTCCTAGCCATTTCTTCCAATGTCCTATTCTTTCTTTCAACTACTCCATTTTGTTGTGGAGTTCTAAGAGCAGAAAAATTATGATCTATGCCATGCTCATCACAAAATTCAACAAATTTAACGTTCTCAAATTCAGTACCATGATCAGACCTAATTGATGCAAGTTGATTACCTAGTTATTTCTGAGTTTTTCTAACAAAAGAAGTGAACATGTCAAATGCTTCATCTTTAGATATTAGAAATAATGTCTAAGTAAACCTTGAATAATCATCAACAAGCAGCATAACATATCTCTTACCACCTCTGCTCAATGCTCTCGTTGGTTCACAAAGATCCATATGGACCAGTTCCATCGTCCTAGTGGTGCTTACCATTTTCTTGCTTTTAAAAGAGGATCTTACCTGCTTCCCCCTTGCACAAGCCTGGAAAACTTTATCTTCCTTGAACTTAATGTTAGGCAGTCCTATCACCAAGTCCTTGGAGACTAGTTTCTTGAGTTGACTTAGACTGGCATGTCCAAGTCTCTTGTGCCAAAGGAGGGGATCATTATCCAACACACTTAAGCAAGTGAGTTATCTGAAAGTGTGGACAGATCCACAACATATATGTTGTTCACTCTTTTTCCCTGCAAAACTATCCTATCAATGGTAAGATTAATCACAAAGCATTTTGTAAAGGTGAATGCTACCATATTACCTCTATCACACAATTGTGATACACTTATTTGACTGTACTTTAGTCCATCTATCAAGTAGACGTTCTCAATAGAGTGAGAATCAGTCTTACCTACCTTTCCAACCCCAATGATCTCACCTTTCTTTCCATTTCCAAAGGAGACATTACCTCCTTTAAGGTCCTCAAGTGAAATGAATTGGTTCTTGCTTCCGGTTATGTGCTTTGAGCATCCACTATCCATGTACCATATTTGGTTGCTCTCTTCACTTGGACCTGCAAAAGGAAATGAATCAAATTATTTTTAGCCCAACTTGGTAGCCTATTTTTCCCTGGAACAAATTCTTTGTTCTTTTGACTTGCTTTTTCTTTTGCACTGCATTCACTTTTATAGTGACCTATTTTACCACACTGTGTGCAAATCTTGTTCTCAGAAACTGTGAGGTACTTGCTTTTGGGATCCCACTTAGGTGCCAGGTTCCCAAAGCCAAGTCCTCTTCTGTTGCTACTATTGTGTTCTTGTAGCCATAAAAGTGCATCAGATAACCTGTTCCATTTACAAATTCTATCTAGCTCATGCTTGACCTTGTATAAATCGTCCTTTAGGATTCTTACCTGCTCATCCCTTTTGTACAACTCATCTTTCATTTTTCCTACATTTTCTTCTAACGTGACTTGTGTGTGATCAACTGTCTTTTTACCTGTTCCTAATTTTAGTTTTAAATTTTTAGATCTAAGATCTAGGACAGTTGAGTCAAGTGCTTGAACCTGGTTCTTCAACATAGTATTTTCACGTACAGTTTCACTAACTCTAAGTTTCAGGTTTTTGTACTTAGCCTTCAAAATCACACATTCTTTAGACAACTGTTTTTTGTTGTTTACATCCTCGGATTCTTCAATTAGTTCTAGTAGTAACTCAAATAACCTTTCTTTAGATAATAATTTAATCTTGTCTTTGAGATGAATTACACTTACCTCCGTTTCTTCATCAGATTCTCCAATGGCCATAAGTGCTTGTTCATCTTCATCATCATCATCATCTGAGCGTTTTCCCCAGGCAGTGACCATAGCCTTAGTTGAACCTCTGTTTTTGCTTTTCTTGGGTTGAACATGTTCCTTCGTTCAACTGTTTCCTTTTTCCATTCAATTTCCCACAAATGACAGTTCTTGATGTAGTGATCAGTCTTTCCACACTTGTAACAACCATCATTAGTTTGCTTCTCAGGAGCTTTTGACTTGCTATATCTTTCACTTCTTGAAGAACCCTTTCCTCTCCTCAGGTACTTCTTGAAGTCCTTGGTGATCATAGCCATTTCATCATCTTCCAGATCAGAACCTTCAGTGATTCTGAGTGCCAAACTCCATTCCTTCTTAGGCACATTAATCTTTATGGTTCGTCTCCTAAGTTCATAAGCAGTGAGATTTTCAATTAATTCATCCAGTGGGAGAGTGACAATATTCTTTGATTCCTGGATGGCAGTGATTTTGCTCTCCCAAGTGATAGGCAAAACCCTAGTCAGCATCTTCTCGACTCTATCTTCTTCAGGAATAATCCTTCCAAGAGATTTTAGCTTATTTGTCAGTGTAGTTAACCTTGTGTACATTTCTTGAATGGTTTCTCCTTCCTTCATAGCAAAGTTCTCATTCTAAGAGTACAATAGAATTCCTCTAGATCTCCTCACCTGCGGTATTCCTTCGTGAGCTACTTGCAGTGTGTTCCAAATTTGCTTAGCAGTGCTATGGCTTTAGATTATGTTTTACTCATCTGGACCAAGTCCACAAACAAGCCATTTCTTGGCTTTAGCGTTTCTTCTCCCACTTCTTCAACTCCTTAGCAGTGCAGTCCGCTTTTGTCTTTGGCACATCTAGTGACAATGTCCCATAGCTCATAGTCCTCTTCTATAATGTGGTCTCTCATCCTGTTTTTCCACCAAGAATAGAACTGGCCATTAAGGAATGGTGGCCTAGCAGTGGACTGCCCTTCCCAGTTTTCAGGTGGTGCACTCATCTTGATCTTCTCCTAAGGTTTTAGCCTTTTCAAGGATAACCTGCTCTGATACCAATTGATGTATTATACTTCAATGCCACACAAGGGAGGGGGGGGGGGGG
>MCJB01020692.1:11653-79375 GCA_002018475.1 Nicotiana obtusifolia
AACAAGTTCTTCTATCTGGTTCATGTAGCTTCAGGTTTGCACACTTGAATCACACAAGAATTGCTTGCAAAATGCCTTGCTATTTTGCTCTCAATTCACGTTTAACTTCAGCATTTGTGCATACCTATAAAATAAAAACATCCTACAATTTATAGAGTTAGTAGAATAGGAGATAACTCGAGTTCCAATGCTATGCTCTTCCTTGGTGGAAGAGTTCTAGTTATCTTCAACTTCTAACTCCTCCCTTATCTAGGATAGAGTTCTCCCGGGTAAGGAGTCTTTCTCCTTATCACTTATACAACCTTTTCGTTCAGGAGATATCAGATATATCCATTTAAGCTTATCTCTTTCACGTGCCTGCCTTGTGCTCAAATTCTACCCGTGTCATTATTCACTTTGTATGGACTTGGTTCATGCTCAGTTCTTTTGTCAATCGTCAAAACAAACTTCACTTGGGCCAACATGAACCCAAACTAGAGTAATACTAGGATTTCTCTTTTTAAAAAAATGATAATTCTCTAGAAACACTGCAAAATCAAATTTTCACTTAATGAGTTACAAGGAAGCACAAATTCCTGGGCATCACATTCAACAATACCTGGGCCATTAAAATATTAAACCAACAAGGTGAGAACAAAACGTAAAATCATAATTTCAGCAATGTTTAACGTCGACACAACCTCGAAAAACCGAAGAAGTTGTAGTTACAAACTTACTAGCTGAATCACGCATAATAACCCCTATTCCACTATATCCCGAAGTAAGACGACAAATACATCTATGTTAAACTTTTTAAAACTCATGTGTAGTCTTAGACCAAGCAAAACTAAGGATTTCGCCATGAATCACATTTGGGGCAAGTTCTAGACCATTCGCACAGGTACTTGGACTAGCAACAATTCATCTCACCCCTCATGCAACTAGATTGTAAAAGAGTTAGTCAAGAGCCTACAACAACAATATTCAAGTTTAAAGATCACTATGGTCCAATAAACCACTCGATGATTACCAAAGTCAACTCAAGAGTCACAAAGTCACTAACTAGAGTTATTTTCTTTCAAAAACCTTGTCTCTAATAATAAGCACGTAGCTAAGTGTGTTGGTACCAAATGAAGCATGATTAACTCTTTTTCGAGAATGATGTGATTAGGCTTTTTAATTCATTACTACTACTACTACTACTACTACTATTACCTAAACACAAAAACAGACTCATTCCCTTAAGAAGATTGTTATGCCATCCATCGTTGGGACGAGTCACTCGGTTTACACAAAAACTACCTTTGGAAAGAATCGTGACGTTAAGAAAACCAAAGGCTTATTATCTACGAAAGCATAAAAAAGAAGCTACTCAACCTAAAAAAACCTAATTAGAAGAATAAAAAAGCTAATGAGCAATAACTACTTAAGATAGATAAATACAAATAATAAAAGAGAGAGAGGATAGATAAATATAAATAAGAAAAGAGAGAGAATCATCAAATTATTACAGACCAAATGGATCCAAAGTGTGCCAATGTATCAAATAAACTCCCCCCCTGAATAAAAGTAAGCATTGTCCCTAATGCTTATCAAAATAAGAGTAAAAGGAGAGAGGATGAAGAAAACTCCCTAAGGATCCTTGGATATCGCAGTGTCCCTAGCAATATCATCTCCCTCAGGATCAGCCAACTGTATCTCATCATCATCAAATCTAAGCGTGGTTGGGTTGTCGAACATTGCACGCACTACCTCAGCAGTGTCAGCAGCAAGGTTTGGCTTGTCAGACTGGCCAGCTGGTGCTACCGGTACAAATGGTACTGAAGGATTTGGGGCAGACTGGTGCGGGTCAAAGAGCATGTCAAAAGGCAGGTCTCCCGGCTGTGGCAAGTCTAGTCACCTCCTTTCGGAGCTTGTCCACTGATTTCTTGCTTTCCTGGACTTCCTCATATTCTACACTTCCTTTCCCAGCTCCTCAATAACTGACCCGTGTTGTACCAAGGTGTCCATGATCTTCTTCTGGTTCTCTAGAATCTTCTTCAGCGTCTCATCAATGTCAGAAGGAGCCTGTGGTGCCTGAGAAGTGGACTGCATTGCAACAGTACTAGACAAGTCAAACAGCTTAGAAGTAGTTGTTTGCATCTAAAGTTGTTGAGACTCCCAAATGTCTGGGAGACTCGTAGAGTAGATAGTGGAACTGTGGGCATGGGCACTGGCTTCAAAGCTGCTATAGGGGCTGTGGTAGGAGCTGAGGATGATGGCAGAGGCATAGCAGCGGCACTGGTGGAAGGCTCAGTAGAGGTGGATGGAAGATTAACTGTCTCAGAAGCTACCATTGTTGGCTAATCAGACTGGCCTTTGTGGTGATAGAGGGCTGGACTTTTTTCTTTGGGTTGCTCACATCCATCAGTGAATACCAGTCATATGGCTTCTTCGACTTCACCTTGGTGTCAAAATCTCTCGGCTCTACCTTTGCATCAATGAGGTACTTTGTGATAGTGTTGGGATAAGGGTATGCCGAGCTATCCTACCATGCAATCACTGATATGTTGGCTGACATCACAACACCCATATTGATTGGGTTCCCGGCCATGATGGAAGCCACAAGAATTGCCCGAGGAATAGGAAGGTGATTCTCATTCTGACATGGATCCAATCTGCTACAAACAAAGGTCTGCCACCTCTTTGCCTCAAAACTCAAAGTGCTTCGCTGAATAGGAACCCCGGCGGTAATCCATGGTGGTGGCGGCCCTGGTTTTGCTAAGATCTCAGCCAGCCAAGGTCGGACCTCCTCCTTCATTGCGCTCTTCTCCAGATACTCCTTTGGCTTAACATCCTCGAAGCCCAAGTACGCGTTTAGCGTATGCTGATCAAACCTCACCTTGAGGTTGCGCACTTTGATAACCTTCGTCCCTTTCTTTATATGAGAAACATTGGCATAGAACTCTCGGACGAGGTATTCTTTAGTGCCCTCTCCTCTCTCGGTGAACCACATCCAACCCTTTCGTGCTCTGAATTGCCTCAAGATTGCCGGGTTGTATATCTCCAAATCCTTTAATAAGAACTGTCGCTCAAGAGTTAACGGCCGTACCATCCACCACATACGAAAGCTAGTAAAAGCGGCCAAATTGACAAATCAATCCTCCCAGACCTCCTTCTTATTTGATCTCTCCTGACCTGTAGCTGTACGATCTCCCCCTCTACCATCATCGGGGATCTCATGTATAGGTTATGCCTCTAGGACTGGTGTAGCTGATGGCTCAGAAGTTTGGCTAGCACTCTTTGACCCTTCGGAGGTGCTATGAGATGAAGAAGGCTCATCCTTGAGCTAGTATCTCACATGTGGTCTCGACTGTGTGGCCGTCTGCTCCTCTTAAATAGAGGCTGAGTAGCCCTCTGACACCTCCCTAGATGGGACATAGGAGCTAGACTCGGAGAGGTCTGCACCTCTTCCTCTGCCGGTTGTGGTTTTCTTCCTGATTGTCTTAGGCTGGCCAAGGGGCAAGGTATCTCTACCTCGACCCAGAGAGGATTCACCTCTTCCCTTTGAAGTTTTGTCTTGGTCTCTTGATCACACCATTTTCTGTATCATACCAGAGAAGATTATTAGTTGCAATTCATTGTTCAGCACATTCAGGACTATTGTAGGTATGGGAGAGATAATTGGACACAATGGGAATATGCATGCAATACATGTCTACAAGTAAGGGATCTGTGGGCCGCACATTTTTTATGTGCGGCCGCAGAAGGAAATCGCGGTCCACAGAATTTGGTTGTGCAGACGTGGAAGGGAAGTGTGGTCCGGACATTTTAACGTGCGGCCGCACTTCTGAGTCTCAAAAATGTTACTCTCTGATGACAGAGAAATGACCAATCTGCGGCCGTAGAGGGAAATCTGCGATCCGCACAATTTAACTTGTGGCCGCAGATTCCTTCTTCACTGAGTTGCCCTAATTCAACATCTGCGGACCGCACAAAATCAAGTGCTGCCGCAGATTTCAAAAGTTACAAACATATCAATTTTTCTACTTAGTTTTTTTAATTTCTTGCACAACTAGTCATGGCAACATGGTAAAAACATGAAATTACACTAACCCAGCCCCATTAGAGCATGTATCAACTTTACCCAGTTCAGATCTACCCCACATGGACACATAATTGAACTCTAATAATAGATGGCCTAAAAAAAACTAAAAATCTAAAAATTAAACTAACACAAATAATTTAACGTTAAATTGAAGCATACTAGATAGAGTGAATGCAATGAGTGGGTAATCAAGGTAGTTGTGTATGAGGGCAGTTAAAATCTTCAAGAAATTCAACAGAGCAACAATGTTTTGTTCAGAGAGGGAAAAGTGTTCAATGAGCCCTACTGTTCTATTTATACCACTATTTTGAGAAGGGAAAGGAGGTGAGTGAGGCAACACATTTTCACGTGCGTTCCGCACTCTTTCACCTGAGGGCCACATCTCAGAACTCCATCTGCGGTCCGCACATTTTCAAGTGCGGCCACAAATTTCACGTGCGGTCGCAGATCGACATCTGCACTAACAAGCTCAAACTTTAGAGAGTTGGTATTTTTGACATTTCAAATGAGCGGTCTTCAAGAGAGATGTGCGGCTGCAATGCTCTTCTGCTATGACACATAGAAATGTGTGGTCCGCACAATATTGAACACTTAGCCATATTTTTGTCTACTGTAAGTCACACTCATCCCTGTAGCACACTTCAAATCAAGTTAGAACACAAAGAACACCTAACTAAAAAAGTAAAAGGAAAAGAACATGGGTTGCCTCCCATGAAGCGCCTAATTTAATGTTGCGGCACGACGCAAAATACCCTCAAGCGAAATGAATGACCGCCACCACATGGCTATCTCCAACCTTGCCCGAATAATACTTCATCCGGTGACCATTGACTTGGAATACTTCATTGTTTTTGTTCTAATGCACCAAAAGGTGTCACACCAACAATTTCAAAAGGACCACTCCACTTGGATTTTAGCTTCCAGGGAAATATCCTCAACCTTGAGTTAAATAACAATACAAGATCGCTCACCTTAAACTCTTCGTTCCAAAAGTATTTGTCCTAAAGATATTTCATATTTTCTTTGTATAAGGACAAACTCGTATAAGCATGGTATCAGAGCTCATCCAATTCATTCAAATGTGCAACCCTCAAATTAGCGGCTACATCTCAATCAAGATTCAACTTCTTTAGAGCCCACATTGCCTTTGTGCTCTAGTTCCACCGGAAGATGACAAGCTTTTTCGAACACTAACCGATATGGCGACATTTTGATAGGTGTTTTGTAAGCCGTCCGATAAGCCCATAATGCATCACCAAGCTTCTTGGATTAATCCGTCCGATTAACATTCACCGTTTTAGACAAGATACTCTTTATTTCCCTGTTGGAGACTTCCACTTGCCCACTAGCTTGTGGGTGATAGGGAGTTGCGACTTTGTGAGTAACACCATACTTGCTAAGTAAAGTGTCAAAAGCCTTGTTGCAAAAGTGTGACCCCTTCTCGCTTATAATTTCACGTGGAGTACCAAACCTTGTAAAAACATTCTTCTTCAAGAATGCCACTACACTTCTCACCTCATTGTTGGATAAAGCAACAGCCTCAACCCATTTGGACACATAATCTACCGCGACCAAGATGTAGGTGTTTCCACAAGAACTCACAAAAGGGCCCATGAAGTCAATGCCCCACACTTCGAAAATATCAATCTCCAAAATGGTGGTAAGAGGCATTTCATTTTTTTGAGATTCCACCGGCCCGTTGATATTCATCACATCTTTTCACTAACTCACTAACATCTTTGTAAAGAGTGGGCCAACAGAAACCACAACTAAGCACTTTGGCCGCCGTTATTACTCCATCATGATGACCACCATATGGCAAAGAATGACAAGCCCCAAGAATATCACCTTGCTCTTCTTCCGGTACACAACTCTTAATCACCCCATCTGTGCAAATCCGAAAAAGGTATGGTTCATCCCAATAATAATCTTGACAATCCCTTTTGAGCTTCTTCCTTTGGCTTGAAGAGAACTCATCCGGAATGATTCCACGCACAAGAATTTGCTAAGTCCGCGAACCATGGCATTCATTGATTTCAAGGCCATCATGTGGCCTCCCCACCTCCCCCAAATGAGACATGTGGTCCACCACTTGGTTTCACTAACTTTTTTATCTTGGAGTCAATATCAAATTTTTGTAACAAGAGCACCCATCTCATTAACCAAGCTTTGGAGTCCTTTCTGCTCATAAGATACAAAACGCCGCATGATCCATGTAGACAATAACTTTTGCACCTATCAAGTACGGGTGGAACTTCTCAATTACAAACACAATATCAAGGAGCCGTTTCTCCATAACGGTATATTTATATTTCACTTGGGCACTATTTATGGTCTTGCTAGCATAGTAGACCGGATGAAAAATCTTATTGATATGTTGCCCCAAAACAGCCTCAACCACTACGTCACTTGCATCACACATGAGTTTAAAAGGCACACTCCAATTTGGAGCGGTGATGAAAGGAGTAGTTGTCAACTTGAGCTTCAACAATTCAAAAGCTCTCATGCAATCATTAATGAAATTAAACTTTGCATCCTTCTCAAGAAGCTTGCACCACGGGTTCACCACCTTAGAGAAATCTTTGATGAAGCGCCAGTAAAAACCCGCATGGCCTAAGAAACTCCGCACACCCTTCACCGAAGTTGGGGGTGGAAGCTTAGAAATCATCTCAATCTTTGCCTTGTCAACTTCAATTCCATTCCTTAAGATTTTGTGGCCAAGGACAATACTTTCCTCGACCATGAAATGACATTTCTCCCAATTGAGCACCAAATTAGTTTCTTCACATCTAGCCAACACTTTGTCCAAATTTGGAAGACAATCATCAAAAGAATCTCCAACCATCGAGACATGTAAAAGTTATTTTCTCTTGATCTTCCGGAGCAATGAGAATTTTGTTGTAGCCCGAGTACTCATTAAGAAAGCAAATAAAGCACGGCCGGCCAATCTATCAAGCATTTGATCTAAGAAAGGAAGTGAAAAGTGATCCTTCCTTGTGACTTTGTTGAGCTTGCTGAAATCCATACACACCCTCCAGTCGGCCACTGTTCTTGTAGGAATCAATTCATTCTTGTTGTTAGTGACCACCATCATGCCCCCTTCTTTGGGACACTTTGAACCGGAAAAGTCCATGAACTATTGGAGATAGGGTAGACAACCCCGGCATCCAACCACTTGATAATCTCCTTCTTGACAACTTCTTGCATAACCTCATTGAGTCTCCTTTGATGTTCAATAGACGGTTTAGCGCCATCCTCCAACTTGATTTTATGCATGCAAAAGCGGGGCTTATCCCCCGAATATCCGCCAAGATCCACCCAATAGCCTTCTTCCTCTTTTATAGCACCGCCAATGTGAAAGCTACATGCACGTTGGTCAAACAAGAGGAAAGAATAACCGGCAAAACAGAACATGGGCCAAGAAATTCATACCGAAGATGTGGAGGCAATGGCTTGAACTCCAAGGTAGGTGGCTTTTCAATAGAAGGCTTTGTAGGAGGAGGAGTCCTATTTTCAAGATCCAAGGACAATTTCTGGTGTATATAGTTATATGACCCCATTCCTTGTAAAAAGTTCACACATTCCATGGAGCCATCCATCTCGTCATCATCAAAGTTGAGCAAGACGGCCTCCAACATATCACTAGCATTGATTGTAGCACTTGTATCATCAACAATGACAATGGTCACCAAGTCCACAAAAGAACACACCTCATTGCTATTTGGTTTCCGCATGGACTTAACACACATGGAATACCCGTTTGGACTTCTAAGTTGCAGATTGATGTGTTGTGTGAGGCAAGTTGAGTATATGAATCGACATTCTTTTCCATTATTTGCTTGAACATATTTTCAATATGGCCCATCTCATTGTCTGAAGAACTTGAACCATAGGAAGGATAAGAAGCTGGGTTGCTCGGTTGTTGGTACATCAGGGGGCTTTGAAAGCCCGACCCCTAGTTGCCTTGATTGTTACTCCATCCACCTTGATTGTTGCCTCCCCAATTTCCTTGGTTGTTTCCACTCCAATTTCCTTGATTGTTGTTATGCCAATTCCCTTGATTGTTAGAATTCCAATCGCCATGATTGTTTTGTGGTCGCCATTGTTGTTGGTTTGGGCCTTGAAAGTTGTTTCTTTGACATTGAAAGTTGTTCAAATATTGCACTTCCTCCTCTTGTTTATTATAGGAATTATCTTGCTTAAAACCACCATCATCTAGCACATAATTCTCCACTCGAGTTTGCACTTGCGAATCCTTGGTCCTCCTCTTGTTTACCATCATGTTCACCCCCTCCATAACATTAACTTGCTTAGAAGCTTGCACTTGATTTAGTTGGACTTTTGCTTGTTGAGTCATAGTAGTGGTCAATTCTATAATGGCTTGCCCATGGTCTTGCAATTCTTTGTGAAGGTGGACCATATTCGGATCACCTTGTGGAACATTGGCCCCCGGATTACCACGTTTCTGCCATTTCATCCAAAATTTCACACGCCTCTGCATAAGACGTAGTCATAAAGTTTCCACTGGTTAGTTGATTCACTTCACATTGGTTGGTGGTGTTAATCCTACGATAGAAGGTTTGTTGAATCATGTTTTCCTTCATATCGTTGTTGGGATATGGGATATTCCTTAACGATTGTTCTATAGCGCTCCTATATTTCTTGTAGTGGTTCATTGGACTCTTGCTTGAATGCCAAGATCTCATCTCGAAGTGTAGCCATGTGCCCGGGTGAGAAAAACTTAGCAATGAACTTTTCCGCCAACTCATCCCAAGTGTGAATTGAATGGTTCGGCAATTGTTCCAACCAATCTAAAGCTTTCCCCCGTAGAGAGAAGGGAATAAGACTTAGCCTTAATGCATCCTCGGAAACATTAGTTTGCTTGCTCCCCCAACATGTATCCACAAAGCCCTTCAAATGTTTGTAAGCATTTTGAGTTGGAGAAGCGGTGAAGAAACCAAGTTGCTCAAGCAAAGTGAGCATCACATTGGTGATTTAGAAGTTGCCCACCCTAATACACGGAGGAACTATTGCACTAGCATAACCTTCGTTGGGCAATATCCTGTGTAGAGCCGCTCGTGGTGAAGGTGGGGGTGGAACAGGCACATTGTCATGAGGTACCCGGCCTCTCCGATTGGCTTGTGGCTCATGAGGTACCTCCTCTATCTGTTCTTCCTCGCCATCCAATTCCCCCATAGGCAAATGTTTGAGCTCATTGTTCGCCATGGTTGTACCTAAAATTTCTTACACAAGTTAGTAACACGAAAGGAAAAGAAGATATTCCAAAACCAAACTCAAATATATAGCTAACACCGTTTTAATTTCCCATCAACGATGCCAAAATTGATCCACGTCCAATTCGCAATTAATAGTGAGTGGAAACGGTCGTTGGAAGAATAGTACCCAACAAAAGTCGAGGTCGATTCTACAGGGAATTTAATATGGGTGTTAGGGGTATACACTTGACGAAAGAAAATGGAACAACTAGATTACACTTCCAAACAAAGGGTTTTGATTTCTACTTCTAATTTTACTCTAACAATTATAAGCTAAGAGAAGAAACTAGAAAGCGAATGATTGTTTTTGTTGTTTTTCCAATTGGTTAAAAATCCTAGGGATGTGACCTTAACCTAGGTGTTTCCCTAATGGGTTAAATACGTTAATACTTGTTTTATTGATCGGGGTGTATTATAGCTCTCAACTCTAAGTTACCCCCTAAATACTGTCACAGAGTAATTTTGCGCAAATGGGTATCAAGATAAATAGTTGATATGAGCTCAAGTTGGTTTCTCACTATCTCTAGTTAAAACCCTTTAATTAGGCTAATCAAACCCTTGATTATCCCAATTTCTTGTTACCCAAGTTTTCCCATACTAGGTACCTCTTTCTCAAGTAAGAACCAAGTCAAATAGGCATGAATCAGTGTTTGCAACCATTAATTCTAAAATTAAAGCATAAACAAGACTAAATAATCAGCACCCAATCATAAACAAGTATTAAATTAAATACCATAAGGTTTACACACTAGGGGTCACAACCCTAGTAAGAGTCTAGCTACTCATAGTGAAAAATAAAGAAAACAAAGAATAAATACTAATTAAACTCATAATCTAAGATTAAAATAATAAAATATAATGTTTAAATCCTAAAATAGTCACAAACTTCCTAAAATAGCAAAATACAATGGCTACAGCAGCTCAAACTTCAAAACTTAACCTAACTATGTGATTCTCGTCTATTTATAGTGGCCCAAATTTCACTAACAAAAATGTCCCTCAGGAGGTTCTGCGGCCGCACAATTCCATGTACGGTCCGCAGATTGCTTCAGCTTGCAAGGACTTGGATTCTACAGCCACACAATTTGGTCTGCGGCTGCAATGCATCTTTTGCGGCCGCACAATTCTTGTTCACGCAAAGCTTCAAGTCTTGGTCATTTGCACACTCTCTGAACTTTGATCCTTTATCAGTGCAGACCTTGTTTTGTGGCCGCACATATGCGGTCTGCACATCAGCTAAAACTCTGCTGGGCTTCTTCACTTGTTGTGCGGTCATAGAGGGAATTCTGCAGTCCGCACTTTCTTCTGCGGCTGCAGAAATACCTCTGCGGATCGTACATCTTATGTTCTGCGCCCGTTCTTGCCTTGTGAGTCGGAACAATCTTTTTTATGTTGGATTTCATCATGGGAGTCCAAACTTCTAACATTCCTACAATTTGCACATTTTCTTTAGTTTTGGGAACATAAATCAATACTTTCGGACTAAAATAAAAGCAAAAAGGTGCTAATAAGTGGTCAAAATCCACACTTATCAACTCCTCCAAACTTAAGTCTTTGCTCGTTCTCAAGCAAATAAATTATTTTCCACCTCCTCAGAGTAAAAGGTCATTTCGGCGAGTCAATGGTGAGCCATTCATGCATCAGTTGGGACCAAAAATTACCCACACTACTCATGCATTATCAACAAGGTGACAAGTCAAATATTCATGCACATATAGTTCTAATGTGGCATTTGAGCTTCAAGAATTAACTTTACTCGTCAAGGATTTTTGTTCTATCATGTAGGTCATGGTAGACTCCAAACTCTTCCTCCTCTACTTTCCTTTTGCCAAGCTCACTTGAAAAGTTAGCACTAAATCTTAAGATTCATGAAAGGTTCACTCTTCTCTCACAAGAGAATGTCACAAGTACGGCTTCAAGTACCATAGGCTTGCCCCTCATGTAGATCACCACTAATGTAATCTCACTCGATTTGAAATCAAGTAGGACTTCTTTCGGGTTGTGAAGGCTTTTGGATTAGGGTAGGATACCATATGGGTAAGTGGTTACACATTTCCTTAAGCACTCCACATTTTCATTTCTCGGCTCACTATTACCAATTCTTAGAGACATTTTCTTTTCATTGAGGGCTAGAGAGACTTGACATCACTCTTTATTGTTCATTTCATTCTTTTTCTCCCTTTTTTATTGCCCATGTTAGGGATCATTACCTCCTTTTGAATCCATCAACCCTTCCACTTATTCTCTTTCTTTTTTTTTGCATTTTACTTTTTGTTCTTTTCTTTTTTTGCCTTCTCTTTTCATAGATATAATTTATTTTCTCTTTTTGTGCCTTGATACCTTTTCCAATTTCCTCATCGCTCTGCAAAACTTATGCTTTAAGCCACTTATTTCACAAGAGTGTTAAGGAAAGTCCGGGTGCCAAGAGAGGGTCACGACAAAACGGGTAAAGGATTATAACATAGTTATCAAATGAGAAAGGCTAGATGCTCAAAGAGGGTTGACTAGGTATAACGACATTGGTTGGCAATAGAAAGCTTAAACGGGCCAAGGAGGGCCTACAATCACTTCTCTAACCAAGCAAAACTTATGATTTTGCCTTGAAATACATTCGGGGCAAGTTCTAGATCATTCACATGGATACTTGACTAGCAACAATTCATTTCACCCCTCACGCAACTAGATTATAAAAGAGAATAGAGTCGAGAGCCTACAATGACCACATTCAAGTTTAAAGATAACTATGGTCCAATAAACCACTCGATGATCGCCAAAGTCAACTCAAGAGTCACAAAATCACTAACTAGAGCTATTTTATTTCAAAACTTTGTCTCTAACCATAAGCACGTAGTTAAGTGTGTTGGTACATTATGATTTACATCATTCCCTGTGAGATTATAACTTCCTGAACAGATGACAGGGACAATCTTACCGTTTGGAAGATTCATATTACCTCTCCTAGAATTAGGTTAATCAGTCATAGTGTTCGACATACTACTACTGGATTCCATGTGATCAGTCGCACCAGTATCTATGATCCAGAAATTAGTAAAGTTTTTTAATGACTGTGGACTAGCATTACCTGCCATGTTTACTGCATGATCCGCTATCTTATCCTTACTTTTCATCTTCATGATTTGGTTATGTTGTTCCTCAGTGAAGAAGTTAAGCATTCCTTGATTCACCCCAGCATTACCTCCACTTGCAGCAACACCCTCTCCACAACTGCCATCACTCATAACCATAATAACTTGCCTATATTGCTGTTGCCTTTTCCCTTTGAAACCAGGTGGATATCCAACCAATTTGTAACAAGTTTCCTTGGGACCTTTATTTCGACAGTACTCACAATACAAATTGTTGAATTTCTTAATTTTTGGTGGATTGTATCTAGAACTCATGAAGGCCGTGGAATCATTCACTTCATTTACCACATTGACATGTGAAGTGGTCTCAAACACTTTTCTTTGATTTTCTTCATTTATCAACATTGCATAAGCACGACTCACAGAAGGTGATGGATATTGAAGAAAAATCTGACTCCTATTAGCATTATAAGATTCATTTAAGCCCATTAAGAACTGAAAAAATTTCTGCTGCTCCAAGTGTTCGATGAAATCTCTGGTTCCAGTCGTAACAGGAAGTGAAGGTATCATGGAATTATACTCATTCCACAGTGATTTCAGTCTAGAATGATACACAGAGATACTCGACATACCTTAAGAAATCGTAGTTATTTCTCGTTGAAGGTTATAAACCCTAGAGCCATTGACCTTGTCAAAACGATCTAGCAAATTTAGCCCAACCTCATGAGCATCACTTGTATACACAATTCCAGTTACCAATTCTAATGACACTGTATTTATAATCCATGTTAGAACAGTATGCATTTACTCGCTCCCATTCTTCCCCCAAATCGACAGTGAATTTTGCCTTAGTGCAGCTCCCATCGATGAACCCTAGCTTACGCTTTGCTCACTATGCAAGCACCATCACCTTGTTCCAAACTGAATAATTCTCAGTTCCTTTTAGCTGAATCGATATGATGACATTGCCGGAACTATCGGATGGTTGCAGATACATAGGATGACGAGGGTTTTCAATGTTTAGATTCGCCATGATTGATCTTCAGAAAACATTGCCAAATTTGTATCAACAATTTCAGAGGACGAATTAACTGGCTAATCCCTAGCTTTGATCGATCTACTCGAGCTCTGATACCATTTTAAGATTCACCATTGAAGGGTGAGAGAAGCTCAGATGAGGAATCGAAAAAGAAGAAGAAGTAGAGGGAAAGTTGGTTATAACTGATTTTCAGAATGAATAGTGAAAAACTAAAAACTATTGTACATGCTTTACATATGTATAGAACTATCCTCTTCTAACTAAGCTCTAACAAATTAACTAACTAATGCTCACAATTGTACACTAACAAATAATCACGTGATCATTTCAATACGAAAGACTAGCAGAGTATGGAGCCGTTTCTTTTGTCAGAAATGATGATATTATCCTTGGTGAATTACTTAATGAAGACTTGACTTAAATGGTGTGGAATGGAGCACCACTCCAATAAACAGGTTTGTCAGATTTTTTTTCCAGGTAGAGAATTGGGGGCCGCGCCCTACCCTGTCGGCCTAAGCCTCGCTATGAGAACAGTGAAGGCGCGCCGCTCAAGCGAGCCTTCTTCTTGTAATATTAACGTCCCCAAATTGAAGGACCTTTAAGTGTAATTTGAGAAGAAGGCGCCCTGAGTAAATTTTAAAATCAACTGAATGTGTGATTAACTGATGTGTCTTCCTTATATTTTGTATTTACATAGAAGGCTCAATAGGGTGATGCGCCTTCAGTTGATTTAAAAATCTTGATGCCAATTTGACTTATGACGACAGCTTTATGGAATGCGCGTTCTTGACTGCGCCTTCAATGTAAATATTGAAGGTGTGCTCTTTAAATGCATTGTCCTTGTATACCCAGAACTTTCTTCTCCATTTCAATCGGAACCTCCATTTCCAAACGAAAAATTGCTTCAATTTTCACTGAAAAATAACCTATTTCGGCCCCCAAAAAGAAAATCACACAGGGCTCTTCAAGTAAGTTTTAAAGAGACAATATTCTACTCGATCTTCCTAATTGTTTCACACAAAAACAATCTCCTTCTCAATTTTCTTATTCATTTAGTTGGAATACCAAAAGGAGGAGATCGAATAGAAGCAGTACTGACTTTTCATCTCGTGTCAACTCATCATCTCTACAGGGAAGTTCAAACGAAATTGAAACCAACAAAATTAAGTTTGAGGTTACTAGCCCTGCTAAATCCAAACATTCTTCTCGCAGAATCTCCAAACGAATGGTGCTATTATTTATAATTATTTTTCAGAACTATTTTTCTGAGTTTATTTTGTTATGGTTTACTTTTTTTCTATAATAATTATACTATTTGTAATAATAAAAGCAAAATTTGTAAAGAGTATTTCCAATGACATTTGATGTAACTCAACTTTCGCTTGTAGTCAATGTAGATATGTTGTAATGTATACCCCATGTATTCCTAGGATTCAGAAGATGTATCTTGTACTTGAGTTATTGATTTAGAAGTGAGACTTAGAAATGATCGCGACAATTATGGATTTGTTTTTACAATTGCAATTAGCGTGCTGTCTTTGGTATTTTCTTTTAATGATCTATCGGTTTAGATTACCTTTTGGAGATTTGTTTAATAACATTTGGCCTAAATAAAATCGTTCATTTGATTTTTATTACCTTTTGATAATACTGTTTACAAACTTTCTAAATATTATTAGCATTTGGATTACCTTTTGGAAAGAGAATTACTTTTAGTAAAATTTGTAATACTAAATGTTAGTAGTGAATAATAATTATATTAAAATTTATCCAAAAAAATACATAGTGACACAATATTATTGCTTATGTTAGTAAGACAAATTTAAGAATGATCCAAGTTATTCAACTCATAATCTACCTAATGATAATTCATGTTGCACCCCATGTTTTCGTACGTGAGAGTACGTCGTAAGTCAATTGATGTAAGCTCATAAATGAGATCGTCTTTGAAAGTACATAAAGTAAGTTAATCATGTTACCTTGGAGGTTAAAAATATTTAAGATCATCGATAACAAGTACCAAGAGAGTTGGAAGACTTAGAAGCTAAACAAATTGAAGACAATAAGTTTCTTCGAAAGTCGACAAGTTGAGAATATTATAACATGAACTTTTGGGGTGAGACTAGGGTTCTTAACATGATAAGAAGGTTATATTATGAGTTATTTTAGTCGTATGATAGTTGTGTGTTACGTTTTAAAGTCAAGCGAGTTGTGGAACAAAAGTTGGCAAATGTCATCACAAGTTACATTCATAAATATGCTGAAAATTAGGTCAAATGTAGCTGAGCTTTTATCCCAATATACTTAGAATTACGGGATGATCCACCTACCAAATTGAATATCTGAGAGTCAAGTTTCTAACTCATTAAACTATTTGTCAATATGACATTGGAATAGAAAGATATTTGCGTTTTCGCGAGACCGCGCAAGCAGCTCGTAATGGGACCCACTTAGGCACTGGATGACCCTTGAACATTTTAAAGGGGTTGGATGGCTCATTTTGGTCATTTTCAGCCAAGGACAGTTCCCAAACTCTCTCAACATCTCTCTAACAGTTCTCCAAGGTTCCAAGTCGAATACAAGGTAGTTTACCTAAACCTAACCTCAAAAGTTAGGCTAAGTGAAGAAGAGAGTTTCTATGGTGTTGTGATGTCATTAAGGGTGCTTCTAAGATAAGGAAAGCTTTAAGTCGAGTTTGTTATGATTATTAAAGGGATGTATAATTCCATATTACTTGTGCTTAATCTTATCTATATGTTGGTTAAATTATTTGGATGAAGAATTACAAGATAGCATTTGAAATGGTATTAGAAGTTGTTGTCTCTTATTGGACTATTTTGGAGTTTTATATATGAGTGCGGAATAGCTTGATTATAATGTTTTTATTTTTGTTGTTCTTGTCAATATGTTGATTATTTTGATGATGTATTAGTTAGGAGAAGAAGCAACCAAACAATATCTAGAAGTTGTCCATGTTGTTGTTATATCTTGTCGGGCTGTTTGATGTTACTTTTAAGATGGATATAGGTTGGAATGTCATGTTAATATATATTTGTATATGCTGGACCTTTTGATGGTGTTTTAAGTACAAGGGAGATGGGAAAAAGAGTCAGAGTTTGGTTCCAAACCAAGCTTGCCGCTCGTCGTGTTAAATAGTAGTTTCGTTTCTGACTTGTGCACTTGTTGATTGGTGTTGTTGGGCTTTTGGGGGTGTTGTGGTGCTGAAGGTATATATTTGAAGGTTTTATTTGTTCTTGTTATTTTTATGGACTTGGGAAAGCAAGAAAAAAAGGTAGATGCTGTCCGTTTTAATATAAAATAAGCTTGTCATACTTGCACCATTCGTAGCTTAATGATTGTATTATTATCGTTGTTGTAGATTAAAGTGCGACGAGATGAGTTCAAAGTGGTCATTGGACATACTGTGATAAGGTATGTAAAGACTATCCCTTCTTTCCTTTTGGCAAGATCCATATGATACAAACGAAATGAGTAACCGCGCAACTTTTACAAATGACTCTATTGTTAGAAGTACTAGGTGTGCTTATGTTCTTGATTCCCAATGTATCCTATTATTATATCATCTATTCATGGGTCTCAGAAAATACTTCATTATGCATCACATTCATTTATACATGTAAGTTGATAAAGTTTATTTCATGATATTAACCGAAGGCATAATGATATTATGACATTCCGAGAGATCTTATTGACTTACTTCATTATGCATCGCATTCATTTATACATGTACATTGATCCATGACCAGATGGCGTTATATACGCGTATATTATATGTATATGGGGTATGGAAAAAGATTACGGTGTTGTATACGCACCAACACCTGGTCAGCTCGCATACGTTGACGATTTCCCCCGCTGAGGCCGAGATGATATGATGGGATGCCCTACGAGGCTTGATGAGGTTATGTACGTATATATCTATGCATGATATGACATTTATACACATCTACATGATACTATAAGTGTACCATGATCACTTAGCTATTCAAACTTACAGGTTGAGTCATTTACTTCAGGTTTTTATTTCATGTCTTTTATATACTGCTTTTCATGCCTTAGATACTTGGTACTTTATTCGTATTGACGTCCCTTTTTCCTAGAGATGCTGCGTCTCATACTCGCAAGTCCCGATAGATAGGTTGACAGTCCTCCTAGTCTGCTATCATCTCAGCGAAAGGTGTTGGTGCACTCTACTTGCTTCGGAGTTGCCTATTTGGCCAGTATGCTTTGGACACTATTGATTGGTATGGCGGGGACCTGTCCCGACCTTTATGATATTTATGTACTCTTACAGGCTTGTAGACTGATGTCATGTATATGGATGATTGTATGGCCATGTGGGCCTATGTTTTAAGTGTACAAATGATCATTTCGATCGTACAGGCCCGTGTGTCACATGTATGATGTTGGGTCGTCCTATGTCGAGTATTCCCTTATGTTTTATTCTGGTTATCTAATAAAGGCCTTTCCAATTCATTTACCCATGATAATATGATAAGAAAGATAAGTTATGTTGGTACTCGGTTGAGTAAGGCACTAGGTGCTCGTCGCAGCCCATCGGCTTTGGGTCGTGACAAAAGCGGTATCAGAGAAGTTCTATCCTAGGGAGTCTACAAGCCATGTCTAGTAGAGTCTTACTTATGGGTGTGCTGTGCACCACACTTGTAAGCAGGAGGCTACGGGGCATTAAGGACTTTCACTCTTTCTTCTTACTCTAGATCGTGTGGTAGAGCTCAATTGTAAGAATTCAAACTCCTAAATTTTATTTTATTCGTAATAAAACGATACCTACATCTAGCAATACAGTTGGTAAGAGATTGAATGTGGCTGTGGAAGAGTTGAGTCAGAAGAACTCAATTTTGCATCATGCTTATGATGAGTAAATGTGAGTTCTTCAGCAGATCATGTGTATACTAAGACGTGTAAGCTTCCTGATAAGGATCCCTAAGGCATGAATATCTATCCACCCATATAGTAAAAATCAATAAGAGAATCATAAGGTAGATACACGTTTAAACAAGTAAAAGAAGCAAGGTGAAGAAGAATGAAGATTATCAGTTTTTACAATTCAGGCAGAGAAATATAAGAATTTTGAGTTACCTTCAACAGTAACAGAGGTATGTACAATTGGCCACATCCATCTTTGATATGCCCTATGGGAGCTAAAAAAAATATAGTTTTAGAGTAGGACAGGATATCAGGATCCAGTTGGGGTTAAGGTAACCCAAAATTTTGGATGGATTGTTAGCGTTAGCTGACATTTCCGAAAGATATTGTAAATATGGTAATAGTTCTCCTTGTGAGACACCTAGATGGTGCACTCTAGAATAGATATGAATACTAGCATGTTCATAAAATTCAGAAGATAGGCACTGGTATACTAGAAGGGATAAATATTTTACCTTAGTATGCTCCCGTCCCTAGTCAAGAAAGAATATTAGGCGACCCGAAGAGCCAGTGGATGAAGCAAGGAGCGCTAAAAGCGAAAGAATATTTTGTTGAAGTTTTCAGAATAAAGTGATAGACAGAAATATTAGCAGGAGAATAAGAAGAGAGTAAATGAAGCATTTTGAGTAAGATGTGATAAATGAGTGATAACGATAAATCAAAATATGATAGAATCACAAAGTAATAGTCAAGTAAAGGGAAAGACAAGAGGAGATAGGCCTTGAAACAATAAAAGAGTATAAGCCATAAAGTCATATCCTCATTTTGAGAAATGAGTTGGTGACTCCAACGTGATTACCAGAAAGAAAAGTTAGACCCCGGAGTAATAGAAGTCAGTATGGGCTAGTGAACAAGATAAATTGAACATGAATTAGGGACCGAAGGATAATAGTTCCGGTGATAATAGAATGGACAATAGAAGAATAACCTTTAAAGGTCATTCAGGAAGACACTTTCATAAAGCAAGCACTGTGAATAGAGTTAAGCTTAAGGGACTAAGTGTGCTAGTTATACTAGGTGTCACCCTCGTGCGTAAAAAATTCAGTTATCCTAGGTACAGAAGGGCTATCGCAAGGTGAGTAAGAGTCAGTAAAGTTGTGAAAAGATCCAAAGATGAAGAGAGAGGGGAAGATTGTGTGATATGGTATTAAGTAGGAGTTATATGGTTCAGGTAACTATGGAATAGTAAAGGAAGAATGCGGTAAAAAGGCGAAAGGAATGAGATTGCATGTATTTAGATTCTACAGATATGTTACGGCTCCAGAACATTATGCAAGCACGATGCCGGGGAGAGGAAGTAAGGGTCCCCTCCCAAGATGTTATTGATAAATAGGTACTAACAAAAACTTGCTACATAAGGAGCCGGTGCGAGAGGTAAGTTAAGACAAAGGAAATAACCCAAGAGAGAATACGCGGAATATAGATATGAGAATGGACTAACGAGCAATTAGTAGTTGATTCAGGAAGAGTCTAGTTATGGATAGACAAGAGGATACAGATAAACCAACAGATCATGCAAGATAAACGTCCCGACATAGGGAATTCACTCTCGCAGATATGACATCATAATCCTTGAGAAATATTCAGATAGGAGTTTGGGTAGTTAAAGGTGTCGTATAAGTGTTAAAGAAACAAAAGAGAGTGCCACTAGGGAGATAGTCAAAATTTTAGTTCAAAGGCAACCCTATGAGCGCAAGGTCATGGAGGTAAGTAATTAAGGATAATTATAGGCGAGGAAAAACATCAAAAATTCCATCGGGTATACAATATAATAAGCTCGCATCTTTACAAGGGTCAGAGGGTCTTCCCTAAGTATTACAATGAAAGACTAGCTGAGGAAATAAGGAAGAAGGCTTCAACCTAAGCATAGTAACTTGAAGAAAAAATGGTCTTGTAACAACAGTCTCACCACAACATTGGATGCACTCCATAAGAAAGTGGCACCTATCGTGGCTAATGAACGGGAAGTAAAATAAAATAAAAATAAAAATAAAAAAGATCAAAAGTGATATTTGACATTATATGAGTTACAGGGAATTCCAGTATTTGTGAGCATTTAGATAAGCCAAGTATCCATACAGCAAGTGGCAGAACGGCCAGGGAAAGTAATTGCTTATGTTTAAAGACAAATGAGAAGGCATGAAAGGAAATCTATAGTGCTAGCAAGTTAAAGGAAGGTTGCGAGTAGTATAAATCGATATATGTAGGTCGTAAGCTAAAGTATGATAGAACGAAAAGGTGGGTGAAAAAGTGACAAAAATAGGTAAGGCCTCGGGATTAAGCCCATAAAAAAAGAGAGTTGATGGTTTCAATAAGTTATAAAAAGCTCAGTATAGCCTAAATGAACTCAGAGGAGTCTAAGATTAGGAGCATTTTGAAGGGATGGAGTGTTGCCCTGGTAGTAGAATAAGGGTGTAATTGTGATAGATAAGAGGATTGCATTTAGGCCTTTGATTGAGTAATGATTTAAAGAAAAAGGATTTAATGAATTGCACGGGACTAGAATATCCCTATAAGATGAATCACGTTGGGACGCCATGAAATACGATTATTGAAGTATAGTATCTTCCCAAGGTAGATTAGACAAATCACTTCAAATGTTCCCCGATGAGACGTGAGTCCTAGTGAGAAGGTATTACAAAAGAGGTTTCAAGTTATTAGTGGTAGACTATAGATCAATATTAAGGTGAATCAACAATAGATGGATAAAAGTTCCAACCTTGAGAGGAGATTAGGATGTCATTCTTTAGATGAAAAGTAATAAGGAAGCATTATAAGACATAGATTTATACATATAGGATAAGCAGTGAGAGTGTAACCTGGAACTAGGTAGTAGACCTCAGTAATAATAAACCGAAGTAAGAGTTATGGCATATATGACCCACCTAGATGTAGTAAATCCATAAGCATAAATAACCGAGGGTATGAAACATGAAATAGCAATGGTCGTAAGTTCGACAAAGTACTAGGCGAAGAAATTCAGTGCACCTATAGATGCCCAGAGGGATAGCTTGTCACAGTTCTATATTTGTTCACAAAGTGAAGCCTAGAGATTGGCTAAAAGTTGGAAGAAAAGAAGAGAAGAGTCGCATAGGCACAGATACAAGGACAAAGTCGTACAGGCTGCATGAAAGAAGGTAGCAATAGTTACGAGATTGGAAGAATTCTGACCATAGGTCATCGTGTGAGAAGGAGGCCTAAAAGGGGAAATGCCCTGGCTATAGAATAGTTTCCTAGATGGAAAGGATAGTATTAAAGTATTAGCAAGAGCTATAGGTTATGAGACTGATAAGTACATCAATCAACATTCGAGGACGAATGCTCTAAAAAGGGAATGATGTTACACCACATGTATTCGTACATGAGAGTACGTCGTAAGTCAATTGATGTAAGCTCAGAAATGAGATCGTCTTTAAAAGTACATAAAGTAAGTTAATCATATTACCTTGGAGGTTACAAATTTTTAAGATCATGGATAATAAGTATCAAGAGGGTTGGAAGGCTTAGAAGCTAAACAAATTGAAGAAAATAAGTTTCATCGAAAGTTGACAAGTTGGGAATATTATAACATGTACTTTTGGGGTGAGACTAGGGTTCTTAACATGATAAGGAGGTTATGTTATGATTTATTTTAGTCTTATTATAGTCGCGTATTACGTTTTGAATTCAAGCTAGTTGTGGAACAAAAGTTGGCAAAGGTCATCACAAGTTACATTCATAGATGTGCTGAAACTAAGGTTAAACACGTTGCTGCAATTTTCTCCCAAAATACTTGGAATTATGGGATGCCGTACCTACCAAATTAAATATCTACGAGCCTAGTTTTTAACTCATTCAACCATTTATAGATAAGACATCGGAGTAGAGAGATATTTACGTTTTCGCGAGACCGCGCAAGCAACTCCCAATGGGACCTACTTAGGCAGTGGATGACCCTTCAACATTTTAAAGGGGTTGGACGGCTCATTCTTGGTCATTTTCGACAAAGGGAAGTTCCAAAACTCTCTCAACACCTCTCTAACAGTTCTCCAAGGTTCTAAGTCAAATCCAAGGTGTTTTTACCTAAACCTAACCTCAAATGTTAGCCTAAGTAAAGAAGAAAGTCCCTGAGGTGTTGTAATGTCATTAAGGGTGCTTGTAAGCTAAAGGAAGCTTTGGTTCGAGTTTGTTCTGATTATTTAAGGTATTTATATCACCCTATTTCTTGTGCTTAAGCTTATCTATGTGTTGGTTAAGTTATTTGGATGAAGAATTACAAGATAGCATTTGAAATGGTATAAGAAGTTGTTGTCTTTTATTGGACTATTTTGGAGTTGTATATATAACTTCATATGGCTGGAAATCATGGGGAATAGATTTTTTATAATGTTTTTATTATTTTTATGCTTGTCAATATGTTGAGTATGTTGATGATGTTGTAATTAGGAGAAGAAGCGACCACACAATACCTAAAAATTGTTCATGTCGTTGTTATATCTTGTGGGACTATTTGATGTTACTTTTATGATGGATACAAGGTTCGAATGTCATGTCAATATATATATGTTTATATGTTGGACCTGTTGATGGTGAGTACAATGGAGAGGGTAAAAAGAGTTGGGGTTTGGTTCCAATCCAAGCTTGCCGCTCGTGGTGTTAAATAGTAGTTTCGTTTGTAACGTTTGTGCACTTCTTGATTGCTGTTGTTAGGCTATTGGGTGTGTTGTGGTGCTGAAGGTATATAGTTGAAGGTTGTATATGTTCTTGTTGTTTTTATGGACTTGGAAAATCAAGGAAAACATGGGAGATGATGTCCATTTTAATACAAAATAAGCTTGCCATTCGTTGTACGATAGTTGCATCATTCGTAGCTTAATGATAGTATTATTATCGTTGTTATAGATTAAAGGGCAATGAGACGAGTTCAACGTGATCATTGGAAAGACTGTGATAAGGTATGTTAAGTCTATCCCTTCTTTCCTTTTGGCATGATCTATCTGATATAAACGAAACGAGCAAACGCGCAACTTTCAGAAATGACTCTATTGTTAGAAGTACTAGGTGTCCCTATGTTATTGATTCCCCATGTGTCCTATTATAATATCATCTATTCATGGGTCTTAGAAAATATGTAAGTTGATAAAGTTTATTTCGTGATATTAACCGAAGGCATATTGATCTTATGACATTCTGAGAGATCTTATTGACTTACTTGATTGTGCATTGCATTCATTTATACATGGACATTGACCCATGACCAGATGGTGTTATATACGCGTATATTATATGTATATGGAGTATGGGGAAAGGTTACGGCATTATATATGCACCACCACATGATCAGCTGGCATACGTTGATGATTTCACCCACTGAGGCGGAGATGATATGATGGGATGCCCTTCGAGACTTGATGATGCTATGTACGCATATACCTATGCATGATATGATATTTATATGCATATACATGACACTATAAATGTTCCATGATTCACTGAGCTATTCAGATTTACAGGTTGAGTCCTTTACTCCAAGTTTTTCTTTCATGTCTTTTATATACTGTTTTTCATGCCTTAGATACTCAGTACTTTATTCGTATTGACGTCCCTTTTGCCTGGGGATGCTGCATTTCATGCTCGCAGGTCCCTATAGATAGGTTGACGGCCCTCCTAGTAGGCTATCAGCTCAGTTGAAGGTGTTGGTACACTCCACTTGCTCCGAAGTTGCCTATTTGGTTAGTATGCTTTGGAGACTATTGATTTGTATGGCGGCACCCTGTCCCGACCTTTATGATATTTATGTACTCTTACTGGCTTGTAGACTGATGTCATGTACATGGATGATTGTATGGCCTTATGGGCCTATGTTTTGAGTGCATAAATGATCATTTCGATCGTATAGGCCCGTATGTCACATGTATGATATTGGGTCGTCCTATGTCGAGTATTCACTCATGTTTTATTCTGGTTATCTCATGACGACATTTCCCGCTCATTTACCCATGAGAGTATGATAAGAAAGATACGTTAGGTTGGTACTCGGTGGAGTAAGGCACTAGGTGCCCGTTGCGGACCATCGGTTTGGGTCGTGACAATTCCATCCGTATTTTATATTTTTTTTATTTTTTTGAATATTGTGTCTTGTATTAACCCTAATCTGATAATTGACTATAACCTTAATAATACAAAATATAACATACATAAATGCTAAGGTATGTAACAGTTGATGTAAAGGAATAAGACGAGGACTTTTTTAATCTTCGTCACTGTCAGGTATAACCATGTATTCTTCTTCGCCCACAACTTCTTCATCGTCCTCTTCGTCCTAAGATTCTAGATACCAATTATCACGTAGGTCTTGAACTTCTTAGGTAAAGCTAAAATCACCATAGACATGATTTCGACAACAATATGGCACTCCATAATCTAATGTTTGTGGTAAATATTTTGGAAGTCCTGTCATTCTTCAATTGTTGGGTATAGTGATTTCAAACGAAGTTTTACCATAACATTCCTTGTTTGATCGCTATGCAATTTTGTAGTTTCTAATATCGCCCAATGATCTTCTTCACTCCCCTCCACCATGTTTAGTTCATCAAAAGCATGAAAGGTGTCTAGTGCTTTTTCCATCTCTAAGATTTCTTTCATCAAGTTCTAGATAACTAGTGCTTCATCTCTGAATTTGCATTCTTGGAAAGTTACTGAAACTGCTTGTGGTATAATGAGGTTGTGCCAACAACATAACACCTCATAGTCACACCTCTTCGAATATAACTCAACCCACTGATGTTTTTACCCCAAACCTGAACTCCTTCAGGCATTGTTGAGTGTACGGTACCTTTAATAATGTGTTCTACTACTCCAAGGTCTATAGATAAAAATAAATTGATTTTGTAAGGGCCGACGAATACCATACCACTTCTTACCCGAAAGATCGGTATAACAACCTAGCATTTTTTTTTTAAATATGGTTCAATTCTATTTAATTTTGCTCTTACCATGGGGGTTTGGTGAACTACCTTCTCCTTTTTGCCCTTTGCTGAACAAACCATTAAAAGTTAGCTTCTTAGGCATTATTCTAAATGTAAGCCAAAGAAAATCAAATAGATACGTGCGAACGACTTGAAGGCTGTAGTTCTCATAGTATTTATAGTGTCGTATTACGTCCCACTATGTGAAAAGAAACTCAAATTGTGCGTCATGAAAAAGTAACATATTAGATGGCCGAATAACTTTTTGAAAAGCAGTCAAGATTCGTGCGAATATACTGGGTAGGGTAGGTGAATTTATTATGCTTTTGATTGGTACTTTTTTCAATGTTATAAATTATATGACATATATGCATTTTTATTGATATTTATTGCCATCCATGCCTTGCCTTTTCAGGCTATATGGAAGCCCCTACTTTGCACCCGGGCCCTTCCGATTCTAGTGTCCTTGTGGGACAAGCTAACCACTGTAGTAAGGAGATATGAGATAATGCCATGTGTGAGGCACTGATGTGCCGACAGTACGATGGTGAGTTTTGGAAACACATAGAGAGGTAGCCGTTACATGTACGAGTATGTCAGTACTTGGTGCAGATAGGATTTTATGATGTTGTGGTTGCTGGATACACAACAGTTGATCATGATATCATAACATCATTGGTGGAGAGATGGCATCCAAAGACACATACTTTTCATCTTATGACTAATGAGGCTATGATCACGCTGCAGGATATTGTTGTATGTACAAGTTACCTATTGATGGAGATCATGTGACGGGGTTGGATGATACTAGGGGCGCTGAAGAATGGCATCCCCCAATAATGACACTTCTCGGTTGGACACTAGATGATACTGAATTTCAGGGGGTAGGCTTAGAATGTCATCATATTGGACATATAAATTTACTTGATCCGATTATCGATGTTACCCCTAAGTATGAAGTCTAGCAACAGGTCCATTTATACATGATGTAGGTCATTGGATGCATGCTTACTGTTGATACATCAGGTAACAAGGTTAAGTTGATATATCTGTCGTTTCTTCAAGGCTTGGACAATGTTGTGCGATACACTTGGGGAGCAGCCACACATCCACACTAAAAGCAGCACAATAATACACGTAGTACAAAACACATATACAAAATAAAATATTACAAAAACACATAGCAACAACTATTATCTTCGATTCTGTTGCGCGCGTTCTTGGTTGGGGAAACCACACCTATCATGCCCTGTCTCTCTGCAGATTACACAACCTCTTGCATATGTTGATCTCCCAACATCCATCTTGTCGTGAATACGCGTTGTCTTTCTTTTGCCTTTTTTGCGGATTAGTGTGTCGTTGCATTTCATCTTAAATGGCGGCTCTGGCCAATAAGCTTCATCACCGAGTGGCTGAAATGGTGCATGATATGTCTCAAAGTATTTTGTCGTACTGTGTTATTCATGCACTATTTCATGTGGTATCCTATCCATATGTTTGGTGACTTTCAACACATGTGAACATGGCATGTGTAGACTTGTCACTTTCGGCATTCACATGTCCTCCTTGAAAAATTAATAATATGCTTCCTACCACCACAACCTTCACGCCTCCATATTTCAACATCGAATACACTTGTTTCTCTAATATAAGTTGTTACCCTGTGATTTTTCAACTTCACCTCATAATTTTCGAACTTTCTTTTCACTATTGGAGGCCATACCTCTTAATCATCGATGAGTGATTGGCCAAGTTGTTTCCTAGATAGGAACCTCTCAACTAAATGCCCATATGTCATCCTAATAATGGCAGTAACTGGTAGCCCTCGAGATTTCAAAAACCGTTGAACGATTTAGAGAGGTTGATCGTCAAGATGCTCCATCTTCTACCGCCGTCACACTATGAAAGTTTGGAAGAGAGTGATGGAGAAGAGGGTGATGAGAAGTGTGTATATGTCTGAGAACCAGTTCGGATTCATATCGGGCGGTCAGCAACAGAAGCCATTCATCTTGTAAGGAGATTGGTGGAGTAGTATAGGGAGATGAAGAAGTACTTGCATATGGTGTTCATTGACCTAGAAAAAGTCTATGACAATGTTCTGAGGGAGGTTCTATGGAGATGTTTGGAGGTTAGCGGTATCCTAGTAGTGTACACTAGGGTGCTTAGGGGTATGTACGATGTGCTAAAACTCGAGTGAGGACTGTGGGAGGAGACTCGAAATATTTTTCAGTCATAATAGGGTTACATCAGGGATTAGCTCTTAGCCCGTTCTTATTTGCTCTAGTGATGGATGTGCTAACGCGACACATCCAGGGGGAGGTGTCATGGTGTATGTTATTTACAGATGACATAATGCTGATTGATGAGACACGTTGCGGGGTTAACGCTAGGCTGGAGGTTTGGATATAGACCCTGGAGGCTAAAGGTTTTTAGTTACATAGACGAAAATAGAATACTTGAAATGCAAGTTCAGTGATGGGACACATGAAGCAGAAGTGGACGTGAAACTTGATACAGAAGTCATCTCCAAGAGAGGTAGTTTTAAATATCTTGGGTCTGTTATCCAAGGCAATGTGGAGATTGAACGAGGATGTTACACGTATTGGAGCAGGGTAGATGAATCGGAGGCTCCGAATTTGGTGTTTTGTGTGATAAGAATGTTCCACCAAAACTTAAGAGCAAGTTTTACAAAGTGATAGTTATATCAACTATATTATATGGTGCTAAGTATTGGCCAATCAAGAAATCCCGTGTCTAGAAGATGAAAGTAGTAAAAATGAGGATATTGAGATGGATGTATGGGCATACCAGGAAAGATAAGATTAAGAATGAAGTTATTAGGGATAGGATAGGAGTTTCCCTTGTGGAAGACAAACTGCAGGAATTGAGGTTGAGATGGTTCGGGAACGTGATGAGGAGAGACATAAACGCTCCAGTTAGGAAGTGTGAGAGGTTGACCATGGCGAGTCTGAGGAAGGGTATAGGTATGCCAATGAAGTATTGGGGAGAGGTAATTAGACTGGACATGGCTGCTTCAACTTACTAAGGACATGACCCTCGATAGTAAGGTGTGGAGGTTGAAAATTAGGTCGAAGGTTGGTAGGTAGTCGAGGGTGGCTCCTGGTCTTACCGGTAGTATTAGTAAATTCTTATATTTTCTTGTTCTAGAACTTTTTTATTACACGTTGTCATTCTTATCCGTAGTATTAATATTATTCTTGTATTTCTTATCTTTAGATCTTTGTTATTACACGTTGTGTCTTTATTTTTTTCTTGTTGTTGTTATTGTTGGTTACTTCCTTTTTACTATATTTTTAGCCGAGGATTTATCATAAACATCCTCTTTACCTTCACAAGGTAATAATAAAATCTGTGTATATATTATTCTCTTCAAACCCTACCTATAGAATTACACTGAATTTGTTGGTGTATGTAGACCCAAAGGCAACACCAAAGTATACACAAAATGCAAATTTTCCTTCTCACTGATTACTTTCACGCCTCGTAACTTCCTACCCTTTTATTTTACCTTCTAATCGCATACTTGGATATATTTATAGAGGATCAACTAATTGTAAATCATTCCAAATGAAACTTACAGGCTGCTTCACAATTCTTAGATTTCACATGTATTAAATTCTGATTACAACAGAGCTGTCATGCACAAGGGTACAAGAGTAACAATAACATCATAGGAAAAACCTAGAAAATATATCAAAATAAGCGATAAAAATTGGACCTGTATTCTCTTGAGCAAGTGTTTTAAGGTACACCCCCTGAAATGAATTACTTTGGATTTTGTCCCACCTGAAATGAATGACTTCGAATTCTTTTGAAGGGGAAATATATAATCAAATTTTAATGTAGCTGGTTATTGTTACGTGGTCAACCGGTCACCTTATTTCGTGTTTGATGATGTTCATAAGTATACCAAAACTAGGAGTAAGGCAGAGTTCAATGCTTTAGCTTAAAGCAAACAGGAAGGAAATTCTTAAATTAATAGAGTCATTATCTGCCTTAATCTATTTGCCCCAATTAAGGTTCCAGGGAAATAAAATTGCACGTGCTGACTGCTGCATTGAAAATTGTAGCTGTTGACAGTTCATCCACAGGTCTAACAAACGAAGAAGATTTGCTATTATGGAAAGGACAATCAAAGAATATGAAGTTTTTGCACTTGAGAGACTTAGTTATGTAACTTGGGAGAGATTTTTGTATTTCTACTTAGTATTTTCAATTTACCAGAAAATTGCAGGTGAGTTAATCAAACTGCAATAAAAATTGTTTGTAAGTATTTTCTGCGTTAAAAATGGATATCATTTTATAAATTTAAAACAAAGAGCAAGGCGTGCGGCATTATTTGATGCCATTTTGATCAAGAAAGTGACTGACAAATCTCTCTTTTAAAATTCCATTTGCTCCCACGTTCTAATTTGTCAACAGACAAAATAAAAGATACTTTCAGTAAACAAAACACAAACAGAAATGCATTGCAACAAATACCCAACTATTGTTCTTGCGAGTACAATGCCCCCCGAACTTGGAAATATTTACAATATTTAATAATCAACTACAACAAACATCATAACATATCACATAGCTAGCTATGAAATCCCGCAACGCGACGCAGCTGAGAGGATCAGAGTTGTTCAGATACTGCTAATCTTTTCTTCTTTTGAAGTGGTACGTTTATTTATGCCGCTATCCTTAGTGGGATAAGAAGCCTCCGTCATAATTCCACATTTGCCTAAGTGACTCTTCTTTACATTACGCTCCATTTTGACAAAGCCATTTTCTCCCCACTTTGTGCCCCATGAATTCTTCACTATCCAATAATCCACTCCATCTTCACTACCATAGCCAACCACCACCACACCGTGGTCCACTTGTTCTCCACATTCTCCAGTAAACACGCCCTAATAACGGAGACAAATTCATAACTTAGAGTCAATACATTCAGAACGAATATTATTTTATTATATAGGAACATTTATTTATTTATTACCGAGGAATAGAGCTGAAAAGCCCTGCCAGATGCTTCAATTGCTACACAAACAGGTTGATGTGCGACAGCTTTCTGAAGTGCTCGTTCATTTCTAGGCACGTCTTCGTAACCATCTATGCTAACAACCTTATAATTTTTCTGTAATATACCAACATAAAATTAATTAGAACCCCTTATTTTTCACTAAGCAATCATAGCATATTATGAAACCTTTACAGGAATTTTAAATGTAGTATGGACTAACCCGAACAGGATCGCATCTGCCTTCAACGCCACGATAAGGGTAGTGATTTTCAGTGTCCATGCCACCGTTGGAGATGATGAACTCGAAGGCATAGTCCATAAGGCCACCATTACAACCAGAGTTTTGGACTCTATCACAATCTACAAGTTCTTGTTCGGATAGTGTGATCATTTCCCCTGTTACGATCTGGTTTATGCCTTCCACTGCTGCCACTGTTGAGAAAGCCCAACAACTCCCTGTAACAGCCATATATATGATTTATACATTGATTATACACAATTATATACATATAATACATAAATTATGCATATATTATATTTTCACTGGCTATATTTTTTTAAGCAACTAGGTGAACAACTATTTGAGTTAATTCTACAACAATATATAAACAAAAAGTTGACCTGGATAGGCCCAGTGGGCCAAACATACAGATCAAGCCACCCTACCCACCTAAAGGGGACATCTTTATCCGTTTAATTAATCATGAGAAATTATATATATATAAATATAATTTTAACTAGCGAATACAATTAATTTCGGCCAACTCACCAATTTTATATTTTGTACTTTAATCATGCCCCTCGCCCATCTTTGCAATCCCAAAAGTTCAATTTTTAGAAGCTTATCTAGGAATTTGAAAGCTTAAAGCATGCAACTGGGGATTGCTATTGGTGTTTAACAATTAATTTAAATTAACTATTTATAACATGTCATGTTCGATATATAATTTAAAGTTAAGATTTTAATTATATACAATAAAAACAATTGTTTTGCACTATCTAGGCTACCAATCAATATTTGTTAAATAAAATTCTTTATAATTATCTACTTAATTTTGTAAATAATTTTTATATTACCGTGTATGGAATTTGGAACACTTTAAGTGGAGAGTTAAGTTTTGTCCATTAGAAATAGTACGCAAGATCTTTTACACTATCAGGTTAGGTTGATGTACAACAGCAAATGAATCTTCATTACAGTCATACTATGATAACTTGCAATATAGTTAAAAAAAAAAAAAAAAAAAAAAAAAAAAACTAACTAATGAAAATGACGTACCACAACTCCCTTGATTTTTGATAGGAGCAACGGCGCCTCTCTTCCTCCAATCCACAGAATGAGGCATCAGCTCGTTGGGCCGAGCAGCATAACGATGGCTTGGGTTTTTGGACTTAACAAAGCGGCGCCTAGCGTCACTTCTGGTGCCCAAATACATGGTCCGGTACTCCTCGTTAGTGAGATCAGCAAATTGGTTCAATCCCACCTTGTACGTACGATTCCCAGAGTTGTTATGTTCCTCAATGAACCTCAAATTATCCTTAAAAACCTCAAATCTTTTTTCCTTCTCTCCCAGAGCATTATATGCTTTCCCATGCTCTGCCAGCCATAGTTCGTAAATACCCTTCACCTCCTCATCATTTTGCCATGTCCATTTTTTCATGTTACCAACGTGTTGGTTATTTTTGTAATCTATAATGGACATGTCAATTGTATAGGATAAGGACGAAAAGAGGGCGAAGAGGAGAGTGGTTATTATGGTTTTCGCCATGGCTGACAAGTGCAAAGGAAAAACTTACACTTGTAGGGAGACTAAACGAGAATAGGCTTAAGGGGTAAGCAAAGATGCTTGAGCTTATATAGATGGAAATTTTGGATATAAAAATTGTTTTTAGGTTTTATTTTGGGATAATGAAAAAGAAAAAGCGGAAAGAATTTATGAGTCTGTTTAGATTGGGACCAAAATGCCAGGAATCCGGAGCAGAGGGTGATGGGTTGTGGGAAAGCCAACTGATTTTCTAAGACCAAACCGCCAAATCACCGAACTTTCATACAAACTTCTTTTTCTTCAAAATCAGTTAGCGTATTATCGCTATTCACCTCGTAAATGAGTTTAGATCTGAAAACATGATAATATACGTGTCGTGTCGTGTCGGGTCGGGTCGAGTCGGGTCGGGTCGGGTCAGATATAGGACTTTCGAAAATGGATAATGCGAAAACGAATAAATTATCCGACTCGACCCATATTTAATACAGATGAAAAATGGATTAACCAGCAGATAATATGGATGTGCATTTTATCCTTAGCTTCTTGAATATGATCACTTTTGGGAGAGGAACCCTCAATTTGAGGCATTACAAATGTAAAAGTTAAACTCATTAGTTATTCATTAGTTATCCAGTTTCTAAGTGGATAATATGGTTCGATATCCATATTTGACCCGTTTTTTAAAAGTTCATTATCCAACCAATTTTTTAGTGAATAATATGGGTGGATAATTATTTTCTTTTATCCATTTTGTCACCACTAATTATAATGTTTAATTTTTTGTTTCGGCCGGATTTGAGTTAGACTCCACTATTTACTAGCAAAGGCAGATTTAGAATGTGAATTTTATGGGTTCTAAATTCTACAAGATGACATCAAATGTTAATAATTGAGTTCTACACTTAAAATTTAGATATTTCGAGAATTTTATAAAAAAAATAGATCTACTAAGTTCGATCTAACCCATGGTGTCCTCTAGCTCCGCCCCTATTTATAACTGTACCTATATATACATATCTTAATTTATTTAAAAAATATTTCTTACATACATAAAGCAGTAACGAATGACAATCTGTATCTCCAGCCAACTGATTTTATAAGACCAAACTCATCAACAACTGTATGCAAAGCGGAATCGAAACTTAGAGTTTATGGGCCGCGATTTGTCACCGAATCATAACTAGTTTTAGATATTATTTTCGTAATTAAGTATTTATGTATATTTACTAAGTTTTTGATACAAATAAAAGATAAACACATAACTAATAGTACTTTAGTTCCGCCCGCCTGGAATATATGTACAAATTTTTTGGGACATATTATTTGCATACAAATAGATAAAGAAAGTTCTTTCGGCGAAATGAGCTCTGTCTCCGCACCTAAACTACCTTTCTTGACCAAGTTCCATCAGTTATGGGTTGTACCTTGGTGTCAGTTAACCATTAGTGGCTTGCGTCGGAACTGTAACAGATGTCTTGAGATGTGAGATCAGTCTGAGATCAAAACTAACGGTGCATCTGATCGGCCAGTCTCATATTTCGGCTGCACAATTTTTTTTATCGAAAGTTTCTGCAAAGTATTACTTCGACTTGAAGCTTAACTTATTGATTTTTTGGGAGTTGTTGCTAAATATCTTTCATTGGGAAGTAGCTTTTTGTGATTCATAGGTGGTCAGTGCCGTCAGCCTTTGTCAATCCGCGATTCATCACTAAAAGATTCTTTTGAATATTTTTAGAGTAGCACCGAATCTTAAGGCTGCTTGATCTTGCAGCCAATAGGATGTTTACTCTTTTTTTGAAATTCGTGAAATTCAATAAAAGCGCCTTCAATGTTGGACCCTCCAGAATTTTCTTTTACTGTTCATGCAGCCAGTTGAATCTGACAATGCTGGTTAAATGTTACTCCTTTCAATCCATTTGATTTTTTCAAATTGTTTTCACGTATATTAAGGATTTCACTTTTAACATGAATTAACAATAAAGATAATTATATTAACATTAATTTGTCAATTAAAAATATAACAAATATTTCAAGGTTCTTTATTTCAAAGCCAATTTTAGAAGAAAAAAAATTAATTTTTTTTTGATATCTGAAAAAATTAAATATTATGAAAAGCAAGAAAAAGATAAAAAATTAATTAAAGTGAATCGAAGAGAATATAATTTTATTAGATTTGATACTCGTTAAGATTATTTTCTAATGCAGTTTGTACTGTATTAATTTTGGATTAAATTGACTTTGCATAAAGGAATGAATGTATGTATAAGATTTGAACTTAAGTTATATACATTTAATTATCTATAAGTGACTTCATTGTGTAAATATATTTTATGCATCTAGTGTATAGAACTGAACTCGTAAGATTTATATAGCCAAAACACAAGTAATTTGGGATTAAACTCCAGTTGATTGTTCAATTGTTTGCGTAAAGTAATATATGAGCCATTATATTCTTGATAAAATATTCCTATATAGTCTCGCACAGATAATCACATTCTTTATGAACTCAAAGTATCTGGGTGGTAACTGAAATGCGAGCAACTGGGTGTCTGTTTAAGTGAATGGCTAACTATCGATTTTTCCAATTTATACTATTTGGCTAAGTACATCTGCTTGAGTGCTTGCTGACTGTGACTGTTTCTGGTAGTCAAATTTTGTCAAAGTACGCTAACTTAATCTCCATTGATCTGTTTAACATTTTTGTTCAAAGATAACCATACATAATCTTGAAGACTGAAGATTTAAAAATTATATCGTTAATTATAAATAAGGCAGGAAAAAGCAGGCTCTGACAAAAATACAGCACAAGTCCCACGAAAGAAACTGGGCAGATTTTTTAGAGGGGTGATGTCAAGGGCGTTACAACTTCAAAGGAGGCACTGTCGACCAAAGAGGTGTTCTAATCTGATCACCGCCATCACCATTCAGTTAACTGTTAGAGTTGCACACCCTATCTGACTATACGTAGTTAATTATGCATCGAAGAAAGAGTTTGACTAATTCACTCAACACACATCTTAATCTAAAATTATCATATGTTGGGTAACTTTTAAAATTATCGTAATATTGCTAATAGCAAGTAACAGGAAGCTAATTTTTCTTATACTTTTGTTTCTGACATGAAATGATTTGATTTGCTCAAATTTAGTCGTTTCAAAATAGAGCAACTTTGTCCGGCGTTAAGTTTTTTATCTAATACATTATTCCTGCCATTACAAAGGTGTCCTATTCACACTAGCTGAACTTCAACTTGAGGGTAATTTTAAAAAAGCTTTTAGCTATTTATATTATATAAAAAGATTTATTTACCTTTCTTAATTAAGTTTTAACTTAATTACATGATCATATATAATATACCAATTATATACAAATTAATTTTAAATGAGTATCCATTTATATTTGGAATTTAATAAGAAATATTCCCCTATCCCTTTATACTCTTTCTCTCCCTGTCTTTCTCTCTCTCTCTCTATCTCTTCGTATCTGTTCTTTTCCCAATTTTTCTTCCTTCGATATTCTCTGTTTTTATCCTTTTATGTTGTCTATAGTTTTAATCGAATCATCAATGGATTTTTTTTCTCCAATTGTTTTATTATAGAGTTTTAACTTAACAATTTCTTTCCATGTTGCATAATTGATGTTCAAATTTAAATTGTCAATCAATAAATTTTAAACGTGTTTGACTCTCCCCCATTGACAGCCATTAAAAAGCTTTGAAGCTTTGATTTGAATTTGGGTCTTCAAAAACTATTATTTGTTTGGATTGGGTGGTGTTGCAAACGATTAGGAATATTCTTTGGAGTTTATATCTCATTTTTAGGGTGTTTGGTGAAGATTAGACTTGATTTTGGCTGAATTTCTGATTGAAACTCGAAGAAGAAAAAGAACACATGATATACCATATACTTACGAAATTATATTAAAGTTTAAACTGTCTTTAAGTTGTACCCTGTTGTAGTTATATATTTTTTTGATTTGAATGTTGTATGAAAGTTGAAAAATAATTGTATAATGTATGAATCGTTGTATAAAATGTGTATTTAAGGTATAAATACTATCGTTTTACATAAAGTTGTTCATATGTATCAAAATTGGATTAAGAGAGAAAGTTTTGATTGAAAGTTTAGATAGGAAAGAACACACCATATACAAAATATATACAAATCATATACAAAATACATACAAAAGACATGTTGTATAAAATTTGTATGAAAATTAATTTAAGTTATATGATGTTGTAGTTGTATTTAGCTGGGTAAGAATAATGTACGAAAGTTATAGATAAGTTATAAATAAGTTGTATACTATATAATTACTTGATACCTACAAGTTACCTCTTTGTCATCGTTTACACTTGAGAATAACAGAGAATTTTTGGATGTGTTTACCTAAACAGTTAAATAAAAAATTGATTAAAGATTCCAAACTGTCGTTAACCAAGTCTCTTTACCCTAAAAAAAATTATAACAATTGAATTTATAGGCGATTTTAAGGATATGTGGACTAATTCAATACAAATGATTAATAATGTTAAATAAGTGAATTAAAGATAGAATAAATAATCAAATCAGTTGTGATGTTAGGTCCGAGATCGGATCTGAGGTTAGGTATTGTTCTGCTCTTGATTCGAAGCCAAGTACTTATGAAGAACTATGAACCAAAATAAAAACTTTGAATAACTTTAGAAGCAGAGAAAATAAGTGTATATTGCCTTGATATGGGTGTTACAGTATCTATTGAACAGTAAACTTCCCCTTTATATAGTAAGGGAGTTTTACCCTAAGTAAAATTCTGACAAAAGTTAAAAATGTTCTTTTTCGTTAATCACTGATCTGCTGTCGATATGGGTCGAGATCCACGCCGTGATATCCGGTTGGGCGCGGATATCACGGCCCTTTGTTAGTCGTGTACAACTGTTTGGTTATGCCTTCCGAGGTCTTGGAGCCCGTACCGGATTGGGGGGGCATTGTCTCGATGGCCTCGGTGATAAGTTCTTCGCTCGGGCCTTAGTATGAGAGGTTCTTAGCTTTGAGTCCGATTACATGTAGTTATGTCATCGTTTGACCCCACCGAAAAATCGGGGTGCTCACTAGCCCTGGTTTTACCCGTACAAAGATAGTCCCCTCATTTCTTAGAGAGTAGATTTGCCGAAACGATGAGAAACGACAGATTTTCTCCGATTCCTTCCTTCGAACGCTACAACCGAAACAACGAAGAAGTTAAAACGTCCCATTAGTCGTGTTGTTCCGACTTTGGACATGTGTCAACCATCGGCTGGTTGCCTCCGAATGCGAAGCATCGCGTACCTACCCTATTAAAGCTTCCACCCTTTTTTCTGTTTCCACTTTCTAATCAAGCTTCCACCTTCGAATTTTCTAGGTGTCATCAACTTTTTTCAAACATTCATATCTTCATCGTTTGATCTTCAAATCTTTATAATTGTTCTTAGGTTCTTACCCTGATTTTCTTCAAATCTGCATACCCTGCTGTTTAGCCTTTAAACTTGTTCTTCCAAACCTTCATACTTTTTCTTCAATTTTCAAATTTTCAAATTTTATCAGATAGCAATGGATAAAACTTCCAAATCAGTTCCCCAACAGGCCACCTCTTCATCTTCCCACCCGGCCATAATGGCCGCTTCCAAGGTGGCTATTCTCGAGGTGGCCGCTCCCGAGGTGGCTGCCTCTGGGGCATCTACCCCCAAGCCTCCCATGAAAATTTTTATACCCGGTGGTTTCTCAATCGCAGACGACTTCAAAGTCGAGAAACCCTCATTCAAACAGGATGGGGTGAAGGAGTATCGAAGTATACATGCTCTGCTACCGAAGATATCCCTCCCATGGCCCGAGAGGACTGTAAATGGTAAGGCAAGGACATAGTAGTCCCCGGGCCTGAGGATTCTATAACTACCCACGTGGAGGGGTATTTAAGTGTTTACACTTCACACTGGGCCCGGTAGACCTAATTATTTTGGATTTTTTCAAGAGATACGAGGTGTGCCTAGGGGAAAATCCACCTGTCTCTATGGAGGATCATGATCCTCCTCCATTATTTTGTGAATAACACCGAATCTCATTGGTTCACCATCGACCACCTGCTCCGTCTATACAATCTCTGAATTTTTTGAGGAGGACTAATCAAGCTCACTCGCCGGGCCAGCAAAACCCCCTTTTCGAGTATTGACGAAGACCGAGACCGAAGTTGGCAGGGGCGCTTTGTTCGAATGAAGACTAAAGACTTGATTCCCCCCGAGTTCATGCCATTCCCTGAGAAGTGGAATGCATCTCGTAAGTCTAGCCTTTCCTTAATTGTCAATTTTTCTTCATTTCCCTTCTCATCATTCATATTTGTGGTTGTGCAGTTGTTGCCCGGGTTCCAAATGCGGTCCCCCAACTCAAAGAGTGGATTGAAGGCATCTAAAAACAGATGTCATACTTCGAACGCTCATGGAACGAGCTTTGAAAGGGCCGATGGGAGGCTCGTTCTCATGGTAAGGTTCTCCCTCAAATAGCTATTACTGTGCTCTTAACTCACATCATACTGACCTTTCTTCTTTCTTGTATAGGTTTGCCTAGGACCACCGAACTTAGACCTTTGGAAGGGAATGAGAACGTGTCCTTGTCCGTTGATCCCTTATTTGCAGGACAGCCCGGGGCTGCCACGGGGGAAAAGAAGAAGTGGAAAAGAAAATCTTCCGGCTCCCCGGGTGCCAAAGCGAAGCCAAAGAAAAGGGTGCCAAACTCTGACTCGCTTCTCCGGCTCAGGGATGAGTTGGAAGAAGATGAAATTTTTGTTGCTCAGGGATCGACCCCTCCCAGGGAGCAGGTGGAAACCAAGGAGAAGAGCCATGGGGCCGACCTCCCTCAAACTCAAGAGGCCGATATAGAGACGGGGGTTGGGACCCCTAGAGAAGCCGGCTCCGTTTCGAAGGAAGCAACGGGTGTAATAGACATTGTGGAGATGCCCTCCTACAGCGGGTCCATGCTTGAGGAGGCCCAAGAAGGAAAAGAGAAGTCTAGTGAAAGGGTTCATGGCACCGACGACCCCCTTCATTCTTTCTTCGATGGTGTGGACTCGTCCTCTTTGGAAGATTTTTCTGGGCTGGGCGACCTGGAAGTCTCGAAGAAGGACATATCTTCGGAAACTGGCAGGCCGAGTTCGATCCCATAATTGATTAATCAAGTTTCAGCTCCTAGTGTGGACCCTGGTCACAAGAAAGCAGTTATCCTTACTATCCTGGAGGATGCCCGAGTTCTATCTGCTCCCGTGGGCGTAAACTGCTACCTCCGATGCCTGGTGACCGAGAAGGACTAGGAAAAAATGAACGAGGTCGACGTGCCGTGTCTTTTCAATGAGGCGTAGCAGGTGCTGAACCGGGTAAGACATCATTACGTCTTCTTGAATTTTTACTTAGGTTTTGACATCTCTCATGATTTACGCTGTTTTGTAGGCCTCGGTACTTCATCAAGAGATATTCCTCCGGTACCGTGTCGAGGTCAGTCAGCTCAAGAAGCAGGCTCGAAAGAAGGATATGTAAAAGCTCCTCAACGAGCAACAAGACATGACCGTTAAGCACCTTCAAGCCGAGCTAGATAGGGCTCAAAAGGAAACATCGGCCCTGAGGCGGGAACATGCCGACCTGGTCGAAAAGGTAAAGGTCTTTGAAGTTAGAAACAAGGAACTTGTCGTAGTGACTAACGACAAAACCTCGCTGGTCCAACAGAAGATCAATTAAATCGACCAACTCCGAAAGTAGATGAACGAGATCCAAGCCATGGCCGATGGGTAAAAGAGCAACATGGATCTGCTAGCTTTGGAAAAGGAAACTGCCCAGGCAAAGCTGACATCGGTAGAGGTTCAACTTCGGGGGGCGAAGGGGAAAGCTGACAAGCGGGCACAGCTGAACGATGATCTCCGAGCACAGCTGAGCTCGGCTGTCACAGAGGGGGACGCCCTCGATAGAGAGTACGAGGTAATGAAGTCCAAGTTGGAGACAACCTCTGCTGATGCTGAGGAGATGGTGGCGCAATACAAACCGATGTCGAAGCAGCCGAGGCCCGCCTGAAGACCAATGCTAAATATATGAGGCGACTGTCTCGAAGGGAGACCCTCAAAGAAATTCATGCCCGAGGCTTCGACCTATCAACCAAGATTAGGAAAGCAATAAAGCTTGAGGTCGAGGCGAAGAAACTTTCTGAGACTGAATGTGCCAAAGGCTCCGAGAATTCTAAGGGATCTGAAAGCTCCGACGGTTCTGGCGACGAGTCGAGCCCCGGTGAAGATCAGGCATGAATGCCTTAGAGCTTTTTTAGTTCTTGTCTTGTGTATGCTTTTTTGTTCATTTTGAGGCCGTCTTTGTTGGGCCTTTGTAAATACATTCCTGAATATATCAAATTTTCCCTTTCTGGCAATTTCAAGTCTCTACTTTTTGTAGCATCTTTTCATAATTTTTATTTTTGCAAATATTTTTGATGCCTGAGCATAGAATCAAATGTAGCAATAATTCATTTGTTTTCCAGAGGTCCAAACAGAGCCTGACTTCGATGCAACTTTATTTGCTCGAGGCTTCGAAAACTCAGTGTGACCAGAAGTTTTCCCAAGATGCTTAAGTCATTTTTAGACGATGTTTTTGCCGAGGGTAACCTTTTAGCAGGTTTTAAATTTGTATGAAGGCCTTATGTTCTGATTACGAGTTTCAGACGTCTACGAGCTGTTTTTTAGGGTGGTCGTAGCCTTTTGGGTTTAGGCAGTACCTAATAAGTTTTGTGCCTCCGGGATTTGGTAGCCCGAGTAGTCCAAACTTTTTTTAGATGATAGTCTCCGTGTAGGGGTAGCCCTTGGGCTCGATAGTCCCCGAATAAGGGGTAGCCTTGGGCTCAATAGTCCCCGAATAGGGGTAGCCCATGGGCCCTTAAGATCTATGTTTTAAGAAGCAAAAAACAAATGTGTAATAGAAAGGTGAAAACTTTCTTTCAATTCTGTGTGTAAAATACATGATCGAAAGCATGTAAAAGCTTGTATCACGGCTATGGTGGCCTATGTGGGAACAATTCACTTGACCGTTTGTCCCTTATATAAATCCTAACAATCGAGCCTAAGTTATTCAAGTACAAAGTTTCCTTCTTTCCTTGCCAAGAACCTTAACCCGAGGGTGATGACCCCCAGTATTCGAGGTCGATCTTGAGAGAGCTTTGATATTATTGATGCGCCCATTGACTTCGGTTTAAGACTGGACTTCGAATCTAAGTTAGTACGATTTACTGTTGTCTTGTTAAAAACCTTGCCAAAAAACCTATTTTGGAGAAAACCGATTCAAGGGAAAAAGAGTGCAACACGTGCTTGCAGACCTAATAGTCACATTCTTCTCTGGTCGTTGCCTACAAGTGTTAGTCCGATTCATATTATTATTAAAAAAGTAAATGAGATCGTACCTTAGCAGTAGTACCACTTTAAGTGTGTCACGTTCCAGTTGTTCGGTAGTTGTGCACCGTATCCTGCTTCGAGTTTGTACGAGCCTTTGCCGGTAATTCCGGCGACTCGATATGGTCTTTCCCAATTTGGTCCTAGCTTCCCCTCGTTCGGGTTTCGAGTGTGTAGTGTCACTTTCCTTAACACCAAATCCCGGATCTTGAAGCGTCGGAGGTTGGATCTTCGGTTGTAATATCTTTGTATTCGTTGTTTCTGTGCGGCCAACCGGACTAGGGCAGCCTCACGTCTTTCATCCAATAGTTCCAGGCTCGTGCTCATGCCTCACCGTTTGATTCTTCGGTCGTATATCGAAACCTGAGGCTCGGTTCTCCCACTTCGACTTGTAATAAAGCTTCAGTACAGTAAACCAATGAAAATGGGGTGGCTCCGGTACTGGACTTTGAGGCCGTATGATACGCCCATAAGACTTTGGGCAAGATTTCTTTCCACTTTCCTTTGGCATCGGTCAACCTCTTTTTTAGGTTTGAAGTATGGTCTTGTTTGTTGATTCTGCCTGTCCGTTCCCACTAGGGTGATAGGGCGTTGATAAGATCTTTTTAATCTTGTGATCTTCGAAAAATTTGTTTACTTTGCTATCGATGAATTACTTCGCATTATCACACACGATCTCATCCGGTATTCCGAATCGGCATATTATATGATCCCAAATGAAGTCAATGACTTACTTTTCCCGGACTTTCTCAAATGCTTGAACTTCGACCCATTTAGAAAAATAATCGGTCATAAACAGTATGAACCAAGCCTTACTAGGTGCCCACGGTAGGGGACTAACGATGTCTATTTCCTATTTCATGAATAGTCATGGGGTCAAAACTGAATGGAGTAGCTCTCCGAGTTGATGGATCATTGGTGCGTGTCTTTGACAGCTGTCGCATCTTAGTACAAAGTCCTTTTGCATTTTTCTACATGTCGATCCAGTAATAGCGGGCTCTGATTAATTTCCGAACCAAAGATTTTTCCCCCAAATGGTTTTCGCAAGTGCCTTCATGAACTTCTCTTAAGACATATTCGGTATCTCCCGGCCCCAAGCATATGGCGAGCGGGCCATCAAATGTTCTACTGAAGAGAGTCCCTTCTGACAGGCTAAACCTGGCTGCCTTCTTGTGCAGATCACTCGATTCTTTAGGATCCGAGGGCAACTTCCCAGTCTTCAAATAATCTATGTATTTGTTCCTCCAATCCCAAGCTAAACTTGTCGAGTTGACTTCGGCATGGCCTTCTTCTACCACCGACTTCATGAGCTATACGACTGTTCTCGAACTGAACTCGTCGTCATCAATCGATGATCCTAAGTTAGCCAAGGCATCGACCTCTCTATTTTGATCTTGGGGCACGTGTTGTAGGGTCCTTTCCTTCAATTGATGCAGCATTACCTGCAACTTGTCTAAGTACCTTCGCATCTGTTCCTCTTTTACTTCGAACGTCCCATTGACTTGATTTACCACGAGGAGGGAATCGCACTTAGCTTCGATCACATCGACCCCAAGGCTTTTAGCCAGTTCGAGTTAGTCAATTTCACAGTTCTAATATATTGCCTAACTATGTTACCCGTAGGTGGCTTCAGCACGATACGTAGCCCCGACCCATTTGCGTTTGAAGCACCGCCCGTAAAGATGGTCCAAACTCCTGAGGAATTCCCCGAGGTTAGCAATCGTTCCCTTTCTTTCGAGTATTAAGGCCAGTGTAAAGTCGGCTACTAAGTCTGCCAAAATTTGTGATTTGATGGTAGTTCGGGCCGATACTCAATATCGTACCCGCTAATTTTGACTACCCATTTGGCCAACCGGCCCGAGAGCTCGGGCTTGTGCATGATGTTCCTAAGTGGGTAAGATGTCACGACACATATGGGGTGGCATTGAAAGTACGATTTTAACTTTTTGGAGGCACTTAGCAAAGCGAGCGCCAATTTTTCCAGGTGAGGATACCTTGTTTTGGCCTATCCTAGAGTTCTACTAACATAGTAAATAGGAAATTGCGTACCTTCCGCTTCCCGGACTAAGACTCCAGTTACCGCCACCCCAGTTACCGCCAAGGAAAGGTACAGTTGCTCGTCCGCCTTTGGAGTATAGAGCAGGGTTGGACTCGAAAGGTACCCTTTGAGTTATTCCAAAACTTGTTGACATTTCGGGGTCCAAGAAAAATTATTCTTCTTCTTCAATAGCGAGAAGAACTGATGGCTTTTGTCTGAGGACATCGATATGAACCAGCCTAGGGCGGCCATACGCCCGGTTAGCCTCTAAACGGCCTTGACACTGTCCACCACGGTGATGTCTTCTATAACTTTGATTTTATCAGGATTGATCTTGATCCCTCGGTTGGACACATAAACCCGAGGAATTTTTTGGATCCGACCCCGAATGCACATTTTTCCGGAGTTTAGTTTGATATTGTATCTCTTTAATATATTGAAGATTTCCTGCAAATATTTCAAATGGTCCTCCACTCGCAGAGACTTGACCAACATGTCGTCAATATAAATCTCCATTGATTTTTCTATCTCTTCTTCACACATCCAATTTACTAGGCATTGATAAGTAGCTCCGACGTTTTTTTAACCCAAGTGGCATTATATTATAACAGTAGGTGCCCAATTTAGTGATAAAAGAAGTCTTCTTGATCATCTGGGTCCATCCAAATTTGGTTGTACTTGGAATAAGGGTCGAGAAAGCTGAGTATCTCGTGCCCGGCTGTCGCATCGATCATGCAATCAATGTTAGGCGAAGGAAACGAGTCCTTAGGGCATGCCTTGTTCAAGTCTTTGTAATCTACGCACATTCTTAATTTATTCTCTTTTTTAGGCACTACCAATACGTTAGCTAACCAGTCCGGGTATTTAACTTCCCGAATAGAACCTATTTTAAGGAGTTTAGATACCTCGTCTTAGATGAATGCATGCTTGACTTCAGTGACTTCAGACTGATACCTCCTCTTCTGTTAACCGGGTGGAACTTTGGATCCAAACTCAACTTAGGAGTGGTTATCTCCGGCGGGATCCTTGTCATATCAAGACGGGACCAAGCGAAACAATCTATATTAGCTATAAGGAATTCAATGAGTTTTTTCCTGAGCTCGGGAGTTAACCCCGTGCCCAGGTATACCTTTCGATCGGGTAAGTGTTCGATCGGTATGACTTGCTCCAGCTCCTCGACCGTTGATTTGGCGGCATCGAAATCATTAGGGGCAATGAACGACCTAGGGACTCCATAATCATCATCTTCGCCTGCACCCTGCTTCTCCGATTTGGTCGGGGCCGGTATCAGTAATTGCTATTTAGTTTCTTCCTTCCTAACCGGATCCTTCTTCTTCGATGTCGAGAGCACGGGCATCGGAATCACCTCATCAACTGCAAACATTTTTTTTGGGATCGGTTATTCCTCGTAAACCGTCTTGATTCCTCCCCGTGTGGTGAACTTCAGAGCCTGGTGTAATGTCGAGGGTACTGCCCTCATGTTGTGAATCTAAGGCCTTCTGAATAAGGCGTTATACCTCATGCATCCTTTAATAACATAGAATTTGGTCTCCTGAATCGTCCCGGTGGTATTTACTGGCAAAGTTATTTCTCCTTTGATAGTTTCGCATGCCATGCTCCACGACCCTCGATCTAATGATATTGGCCGAGCTACCTAGGTCAATCAACACATGTTTAACTCGAGATTTATTTATAAGTATAGATATTACCAGTGCGTCATTATGCATTTGTATGATGCCTTCGGCATCCTCATCGTTGAACGAAATGGTTCCCTTCGGGATATAATCCTGGGTTCGCTTTTCCCTTATGATGGACACTTTAGTGCGATTTATCATCGGTCCCTGGGGGACATCGACCCCTCCAATGATCATGTTGATGACGTGTTAAGGTTCTTCTTGTTCGGTCTATTTGTTGGAGTCGCTGTTCCTGAAGTGATATTTGGCTCAATCGCTCAGAAATCCCCGGAGATGCCCGTTATTGAATAATCGGGCCACCTCCTCTCTTAATTGTATGCAGTCCTCGGTCCTGTGGCCTTGAGTACCATGATACTTACATATTAAGTTAGGGTCCTCTGAGTAGGATTGAACTGCAGAGGTCGAGGCCACTTGGTCTCGTTGATGCGCCCGATGGCAGATACGATGTTGGCTGCATCGACGTTGAAGTTATTATCTGACAATCACGGAGCTTCCATTCCCCTGAACGGCCTGTCAAAATCATTTTTTCTCATCAGACCTCGACTATTGGGCCCTCAATTGCTTCTCCTTTCGTTACTTGTAGAGTTGCACCAGGACCCGTTTCACCTTCGATCTGCACTGTATGGTTGATATCGATCTCGGACCGGCCTTAATTCTTGATCGACGACTGTCTTAGGCCTGTCTTCAGTTCTGATGGGATAAACGGACCCGGAAGGAGCTCCGAGTTGGTCATCCTCGACTCTGATTTTCGACTGGTACCTATTGTGGACGTCGGCCCAAGTTACTACTAGGTATTCTACCAAGTTTTGTTTCAGCTGCTGCTAATCCAGGGAGCTTCGGGGGTTAAGTCCTTGAGTGAATTCCTGAACGGCCCAATCGTCCGCAACCAGAGGCAGGTCCATCCGTTCCATTTGAAACCTTGACACGAACTCCCTGAGCATCTCGTTGTGCCTTTGCTTAACTTTGAAAAGGTCCGATTTTCTGGTCTCGACATTGATGGCTCTAGCATGAGCTTTTACAAAAGCATCCGCGAGCATAGTGAATGAATCAATGGAGTTTGGGGGCAAGTTATGGTAACATATCATCGCTCCTTTTGATAGAGTCTTCCCAAACTTCTTTAATAGCACTGACTCGATTTCGTCGTCTTCTAAGTCGTTACCCTTAATGGCGCATGTGTAAGAGGTCACATGTTTATTTGGATCCGTTGTTCCGTTATATTTTGGTATATCGGGCATATGAAACCTCTTCGGGATTGGTTTCGGTGCTGCACTCGGAGGGAAAGGCTTTTGGACAAATTTCTTGGAGTCCGGGCCTTTCAGTATCTAAGGCGCTCTTTGATGTGATCAACTCGAGAATTTTATGTCTCTACCTTTTGGTCGTTTTCCTGGATTTTCTTTTCACCAGATTACACTCATTTCATTAATGCTTCTAGCATTTTCATCACTTCACGGCTGACACTGGACTCAGCTTCGCTTGGCCTTTCAGTGATCTGCTCATTTCTTCGGGTATTTTCCCAGGGCAATTCGAGCTCAACTCAGCTGGAGGCGCGACTTTGCTTTTGTAGATGTGCTATCGCCGCGTGCTGAGCCTGTAGCATTGCGAAGATAATCGTAGATTGAACCTGTCGCTTTCGCTTTCGGGTGCTCCCTGATCCGTTGGTCGAGCTCCTCCACAAACGCTGTTTTCGGGGTCAATAGGAAGGTTGGCGTCGATGGCCACATGTGAGTTAGCATCGACTGGGTCCACAACTGGGACCCCATTGGGATCAGTAAGGGGCACCTCATTGCTAGGCACCAGATTGTTATTTTCGCCATGATGGACAGATCCGTCCTCAACGTTCAAGTGAGCGTATTGAGAATTTGACATTTTCAAGCCGACCTAGAATTGAGACCTTAAAGAACAAGTGTAAAATAGAGTGTGTTATGGAGATCTGTATCCAACCGCCATTATTATCCTTAGCCCCACGGTGGGCGCCAAACTGTTTACCCTAAAAAATGGATAACAATTGAATTTATACGCAGTTTTAAGGATATGTGGACTAATTCAATACAAATGATCAATAACGTTAAATAAGTGAATTAAAGATAGAATATATAATCAAACCAGTTGTGATGTTAGGTTCGAGCTCTGATCTGAGCTTAGGTATTGTTCTGCCCTCGATTCGAAGTTAATTACTTATGAAGAACTATGAACCAAAATAAGAACTTTGAATAACTTTAGAAGCAGAGAAAACATGTGTAGATTGCCTTGATATATGTGTTACAGTGTCTATTGAACAATAAACTTCCCTTTTATATAGTAGGGGAGTTTTACCCTTACAATTATAAGAAAAGTAAAAATCTTCTTTTTCGTTAATCACTGGTCCGCTGTCAATACAAGCCGAGATCCACGCCGTGATATCCGGTTGAGCGCGGATATCATGGCCCTTCTTTAGTCATGTACAACAATTTGGTTATGCCTTCCGAGGTCTTGGAGCCCGTGCCGGATTCGGGGGGCATTGTCTCAATGGCCCCGGTAGTAAGTGCTTCGCTTGGGCCTTAGTACGAGTGGTTCTTAGCTTCGATCCCGATTCCATGTAGTTATGTCCTTGCTTCGTTTGACCCCACCGAGAAATCGAGGTGCTCACTAGCCCCGACCTTACCCGTACGCAGATAGTCCCCTCGTTTCTTAGAGTGTAGGTTTGCCGAAACGAAGAGAAACGACAGAAATTCTCCGGTTCCTTCCTTCGTACGTTACAACCGAAACGATCAAAAAGTTACAACGTCCTATCTGTCGTGCCATTCTGACTTCGGACACGTGTCAACCATCTGTTGGTTTCCTCCAAATGCGAAGCGTCGCGTACCTCCCCTATAAAAGCTTCCACCCTTTGTTCTTTTTCCACTTTCTGATCAAGCTTCCACCTTCGAATTTTCTAGCTATCATCAACTTCTGATGATAGAATAAAGGTATTTTTAGAGAATAGGGAAAGAGGAGTGGAGAGAAAATAGAAAAAGGATGTAATTGAATTCTCTAATTTAAGGCATTAAAAATGGATTGTATATAATTTGTAAATAATCCTTGTTTAGGGCGGGTAACATACAAAACTAAAATAATTTTGATAAATAAATTTCAAATATTATATAAAAAAATAATTCCAAATGATATAATTTGAATATTTTTTTCCTCAAAGAATTGAAATATGTGAAGTCCACCCATTATATGTTGGAACTCCATTAATGACAAGGCAAACATAAGACGATGTGCATACGAACAAATTAAGCTTCAGTCTAAAGCCTAAAATTTTGTGCATGTAGTTAAAGATGTATGCCCTCTATTCATCACCATAAAGTAGAGGGTAAAATTGCTTTATGCACTTTATTATCTTAATATTCTGGATTTTCCAATCATTGTTTTATTTTGAGTTCTACCCTAACAGCTAGGGTTGTCATTGGTTTGGTTTGGCTGGTTATTTTATAAAATTTATATTATAATAATTTTTTGATCATTTTATTATGTATAATCAAAAATTAGACTTTGAAATCGTCTCAATCATGTCGGTTTCTCTTCGGTATTGGTACGGCTCGGTAACTTTTTTAAATGCCATGTAAAAATCAATAATAGAAGTAGAATGTAATAACATACGTACTTTTATAGGACTTAGTAAAACTCTCTAAATATATTTACAGTTTAAAAGGTGATAAATAAGAAAATATTAAAGATGGCTAGAGTATAGATCCATCAATTATTCTACAAGTTGGGATATTAACTAAGTTTGAGATTGAAGAATAAAGTCTATAGCAGATTAAATATTCGAAAAGATAAATCTAAATCATACGAAAGGAAACATATTCAATACATTGTAGTTTGCTACTCATAATCGCTATAATACCTTGTGTTTTGCTAGCGAATATGCTGAAAATAATTTAGTTTCAATAGAAGTAGCATAATAGGTTTGAATTAGGATTTTAAGTTTAATTAATTGTTTGCTTGTAACTGTTTCATAATTCCAATGCCCAAGAAAAAATTTATTGTTTTACTATTTTTAAACTTAATATATAAATATATTTTTCACATTATAAATTTATTCGGTACGGTTCGGTATTTTTTCAGTTTATTTTCATAAAATAAAAAACCTACCCTAATTATCACTACGGTTATAGATTTATATAAAAATATAAGATTTTATAAAAAGAAACCTAAAAATCGGTTCGGTATGGTACGGTTCGGTCGATTTAGTCGGTTTTTAAATATCCATTGACACCCCTCCTAACAGCTTGCTTGGATGGTTCTTATGTTTTGTTTTATAATGTATCATATAATATTGTATTATACTATATTATTTTGATGTATACAATGATTGGATAAATTGTATTGTTTACCGTCGTTTCATGATGTCATGCACTAAGAATATGAATTGAAATATTATAAAGAAAAAGTAAGGTACAAGGTAGAATTGCTATAGAAAAAGGTAGGATAAAAATAAAATAAGATTATTTAATAATAAAGAAGGGCAAGATGAGAGGAAAAAAAATAAGGTAACGACACGACCACACCAAATCGGTCGTTTCAATAAAGTGACACTTTTCGTCGTTACGTGACGACGGATTTAACTATACGATACAATAAAATTTAAGTAATAATAAAAAAAATTTATATTTATATGATACAATACAACGGATAACAACCATCTAAACAAGCTGTAAATATATTGAACAAATCTTTCTAAATCTGAAGCTTCAAACGCCAAAATATAAGACCTAGCAATTCAAGCACAAAATAAATATCTTTTAAGGAAGCTTTACTGGCGCCTGGTGAGTTTGCCATGTTTTAAACTAGACTAGATACAGGGTATAAAGACCAAAAGATACAGTCCAAAGGGCCTGTGAAATAGCATATTGGGGTTGGACGTTTGGATAGATTTGCATTACGATATCCGTGGAACCCTATCCAGCTTGTTTGATGTACTCACATAAATCACTTCACAAACTATTACAAGTCAAAAAAAAAAAAAATTGGATTAAAATTTCCAAAAGCTTATGATAACACCTGTCAAAGGAAAAATGGTGTCAGTCGAATTGGGAGTTTAAATTGGGTGTTTTCATGTATTTTAAGAGAAAAACAGAGAGCTTTATCTTGTAGATGTATGTGTTATCTAGGTTCTTAAAAAATAATTTAATTATAACTAATAGCTATTGATCTTCTACAGACTACAAATATCTAATTAAATTATCTGCATATTATTATGCATCGTGCATATATTCCAATCAATATGTTTCTAGCTAGCTACAAAGACTACAGTATTTGTACGATCTTTTATTTCCAAATGCTATTTTAGGGAATGCATTTGGAAATTGATCATGCTCATGAGCTGATTAAATTGATCATGCTCATGAAAAATAACGTTTTCAATTATCTCTACCATTGTTTATATTATAAACCTCTATGTAGAGAATTCATGTTTGGGCAATGTGTAATGTCTTTGGTGCAAGCTAACTCAGGCCTTTATCTTTTAAATACCATTCCGGTTACTTGGGCCACTGATGTATGTAATTCTAGATGTTAGTTTGTCTTCAATTTTCTTGTGCATACAACTATGGAGTTTAATTTAACTTGCAACAACAGAATAACTATTCTTAACAGTCTAATATAATAACTTGAAATACAAAGTAAATAACTTATTATGACAAGGTAAAAATATACGGCTAGTGTGAATTATATATATCATTAAGTTAAATTCATACCTATATAGTAGCTAGAATGGTCTACCTGTTCTAGTATTCTAAGTCTGCCCTTGTTAAAGAGGACATGAGCCTAGCATACTTGCTTCTTTAATACAGGGCTGAAAACGACTAAATTCATAGTTTTGCTACATATATATAGATAATATAATAACTCAAATATGAAATTGCGATAGACTGATAAGTGATAGGGTGTAAAGTGCCAAAAGCTTATTGCCGTACGTAATGGCTCATAGTTTTTTGTTGGCAAAGATGGTTTACCCTTAAAAACAAATAACAACTGAAATTATATGCGGTTTTAAGGATATATAAATTAATTCAATACAAGTGATTAATAACGTTAGATAAAGCTTATAAAAGATGTAGTAAACAGCCAAACCAATAATGATAGTGAGTCCGAGCTCGGTTAAAGGCTTAACAAGGAACCTGCCTTCGGTTTCGGGCTTGCACTCACAAAGAACTTATGAACCAAAACAAGAACTTTGAATAACTTTTAGAAACAGAGAGAACAGAAGTATATTTTCTTGGTATGCGTGTACAGTGTGTCTAATGAATAATTGGCTTCCCCTTTAAATAGTAGGGGAGTTTTACCCTAGGTACTATTCTAAGAAAGGTAAAAAATCTTCTTTTTTGCTAATCACTGATTTTCTGCCGATACGGGTCGAGATTCACGCCATGATATCCGGTTGGGCACGGATATCACGGCCATTTATTAGTAATCGTGTGCTGTCATTTGGTAATGCTCTCCGAAGTCTTGGGACTCGAACCGGGCTCAGGAGATGTGGTCCGGATCGCTCCGAGAGTAGGTGTTTTGCTCGGGCCCTGATATGATAGGCTCCTGATTTTGATTCTGATTCCTTACAGTCACATCACTGCTCCGTTTGCCTCTCCGGGAAATGGGGTGCTCATTGGACTCGATTTTACCCATATATAGATAGTCCCCTTGTTTTTCAGAGAGCAGATTTGCCGAAATGATGGGAAACAACAGATGTTCTCCGGTTCCTTCCTTTGTATGTTACGATGAAGAAGCTCAAACATCCCATCAGTCGAGTTGTTCTGACTTCGAACACGTGTCGCTCGTTGGCTGGTTGCTCCCAAATGCGAAGCGTCGCGTGTTTTCCTATAAAAGCTTCTACCCTTTGTTTTTCTTTCTACTTTTCGACCAAGCTATTACCTTCGAGCTTTCCAGCTATCATCAAACCTCTTTCAAACCTTCATATATTCATCCTTGTTTTTCAATTTCCATAGAGATTTCCAGGTTTTTACCCAGATTTCATTCAAATCTTCATACTTTGTTCTTCATCTTTAAATCTCGTTCATTCAAAACTTCGCGTTGTTTCTTCAGATTTTCAAATATTCCTAGATAACAATGGCGAAAACATCCAAATATTTTCCTCAACAAGTTGCCTCTTCATCTTCCCAACCGGCCACCGATACTGAGGTGGTTACTCTTGAAGTAGTTGCCGTCGACACGGCTTCTCCCGAGGTGACTGTTGACGAACCGGCCCCCGGTCCTCCATTGAAAGTGTTCATTCTCGGGGGCTGCTCAATTGCAGTGACATTAAGGTCGAGAAACCCTCGCGCAAATAGGACCGGAATGAAGGAACATCATGGGAAATATGCTCCATGACTGAAGACGTTCTTCCCATAGTTCAAAAGGACTGCAATTGGGAAGGCGAGGATGTAGTAGTCCCCGGGCCCGAGGACGCCATTACTACCCATGTGGAGGGGTACTTAAGTGTTTACACTTACTCCTTCATACTGGTCCCGGTGGACCCGATTGTTTTGGACTTTTGCAAGAGGTATGAGGTGTACCTCGGGCAAATCCATCCATTCTTATGGAGGATCGTGATCCTCCTTCGCTACCTCGTGAACATGACCGAGTCTCGTCAGTTCACGATCGATCATCTACTTCGATTATACAGTCCCCAAATTTTTTGAGGGGGACTGATCAAGCTTACTCACCGGGCCAGCAAGGCTCCCTTTTCGAGGATTGACGAGGACCGAGACCGAGGCTGGCAGGAACGCTTCTTTCGGATAAAGACCGAAGACTTTATTCCCCCTGAGTACATGCCATTTCCTGAGAAGTGAAACGCATCTCGTAAGTGCAATTTTTCTTTAAGCGTCAAAAATTTTCTTTTTCTTCAATTTCTTTCTTCTCATTCATACTTGTGGTTGTGCAGCTGTCGCCCGGGTTCCTAATGCAGTCCCCCTGCTAAAGGAATGGATCGAGGGCATCTATACTCAGATGACGTACTCCGAGCGCACATGGCACGGGCTCTCGAAGAATCGGTGTGGGAGGCCTGTTCTCATGGTAAGGTCTCTTTCAGAATAGTTAATACCATGCTTCTCTCTTTCGACATACTAACTTTCCTTTCCCTCTGTTGTTGTAGGTTTTCCTAAGACCACCGAACTTAAGCCTTTGGAAGGGGACGAGGACGCGTCCTTGCCAGTTGATTCCTCTGTTACGGGGCAGCTATGGAGGAAAAGAAAAAAAGGAAGAGAAAACCTTCGGGCTCCAGGGCTCCGAGGTGAAGAAACCAAATAAGAGGGTGGCCCGCAAGCCCAGGAGGAGCTCTAGCTCCTGGGTGCCAGACTCCGACTCTCTCCTCCGGCTTGGGGACGAACCGGAGGATGAGCTTATTTTTGTTACCCTTGGAATGACCTTTCTCGTGGAGCAGGAGGCATCCGAGGGGGAGACTCGCGAGGTCGACCCCCTCAGACCCAAGAGATCAATGTGGAGACCTGGGGTGGGACTCCCTAGGACGCCGGCTCTGCTCTAAAGGAAGCGCCCGGTGTAATCGAGATTTCAGAGACGCCCTCTTATACTAAGTCCATGCTCGAGGAGGCCCAAGCAAGAAAGGAGAAGTCCAATGAAGGGGTCCATGGTGCGGACGATCCCCTTCACTCATTTTTCGATTGTGTGGACTCATCTGCGTTGGAAGATTTCTCCGGGATGGGCGACCTGGAAGTTCTGAAGAAGGGCACATCCTCATAAGCTAGCGGGCCGAGTTCAGGCTCGAAATTGATCAACCAGTTCCCTGCTCCAAGTGTGGACCACAGATAGATTATTTTGACCATCCCGGAGGATGCCCGGGTTTTGTTTGTTTTTGTGGGGATAGCTAGCTACCTTCGATGCTTGGTGACCGAGGAGGAACAGGCAAAAATGAATGAGGTGAACGTGCCATGCCTTTTCAATGAGGCGCAACAGGCACTGAACCGGGTAAGGCATCATTACTTTCCATCGAACTATACTTAGGTTTTGATATTTCTCAAGTTTTTCATCTTTTTGCAAGCCTCGATACTTCATCACGAGAGCTTCCTTCAGTATCGGGTCGAGGTCAATCAGTTTGAGCTCGATGTCAAGGAGCTTGCCCAGAAAAGGGATATGTAGAAGCTTCTCAGCGAACAACAAAAAGGGGTCATTAAGAACCTTCAGGCCGAGCTGGATGGGGCTCAGAAAGAAGCATCGGTCCTAAGGTGGGAGCACGCTGACTTAGTTAAACGAGGATCAGGTAGCAATGGCTAACGACAATACCTCGCAGGTCCGGCAAAAGATCGATCAGATCGATCAACTCCAAAAGGAGATGGACGAGATCCAAGTAATGGCCGACGGTGGAAAAGCAAGATGGATCTGCTGGCCTCGAAGAAGGAGACCACCTAGGCCAAGCTGTCTCCGGTAGAAGTTCAACTTCGGATGGCGAAGGATAAAGCTGATAAACGGGCTCAGCAAAATGAGGACCTCCGAAGACAATTGGGCTCGGCCATCGCTGAATAGGACGCTCTTGGTAAAGAGCTCAAAGTAACAAGGTCCAAGTTGGAGATAACCTCGGCCGATGCTAACGCAATGGTGGCTCAAAATACAAGGCCGGTGTCGAAGCAGCCGAGGCTCGCCTGAAGATCACTACAGAGTACGTGAGGCGGCTATCTTGCATGGAGACTCCCAAAGAGATCCATGCCCGAGGCTTCGACCTATCTGCCGAGATCGAGGAGGCAAAAGACTTGAGGCTGAGGCAAAGAAGCTAGCTGAACCCGAAAGTGAAGAGGGCTCCGAAGAATCCGAAGGCCCCGATGGTTCTGGTGACGAATCGGGCTCAGGTGAAGATCAGGTGTAAATGCCTTAGCATTTTTTAGTTTTTGTATTCCGTACATTTTTTGTTCAGTTCGAGGCCGTTTTCGTTGGGCCTTTGTAAAGATATTTCGGAATATATAAAATTTTCCCTTTTGGCAATTTCAAGTCTCTACTATTTTAGCATCTTTTCATAATTGCAAATATTTTTAATGCCTTAGCACAGAATCAAACGTACTAATAATTCATTTATTTTTCGGAGGTCCGAACAAAAAATCAGAGTAACCGGAAGTTTTTCCGAGATGAAGTTTTCCCAAGATGCTTAAGTGTTCTTAGACGATGCCTTTGCCGAGGGTAACCTTTTAGCAGGCTTAGAATTATTTGTTGAAGGCCTTACGTATTGACTACGGGTTTCGGACGTCAAGGAGTCGTTTTTTAGGGCGGACGTAGCCTTTTAGATTTCGGCACAACCTAATAGGTTTTGTGCGTCTGGATTTTGATAAGCCGAGTTGCTCGAACTTATTTTGGACGACAATCCCCGAGTGGGGGTAGCCCTTGGGCTCGGACAGGAGTAACCCTTGGGCTTGATAATCCCTGGGTAGGGATAGCCCTTAGGATCGATGCTTTAAGAGGTAAAACTTTCTTTCATTTCTGTTCGTAAAGTACAAGATCTAAAGCGTGTAAAAGCTTGTATTACGGCTAAGGTGGCCTACGCGGACACGGTTCACTTAACCGTTTGGCCCTTACAATAAATCCTAACCACCGAGACTAAGTTGTTAAGAACAAAGTTTCCTTCTTTCCTTGCTAAGAAGCTTGACCCAAGGGTGATGGGCCCCAGTAGTTGAGGTCGATCTTGAGAGGGCTCGGATACTGTTGATGAGACCATTGATCCGATTTAAAATCGGTCTTCAATTCTATGTTAGCACGATTTACTACTGCCTCGTTAAAAACCTTGCTAGAAAACCCATTTGGGATAAAACTGGTTCAAGGAAAAAGAGTACAACGCGTGCTTACAGACCTAATAGTCACATTCTCCTTTGGTTATTGCCTGCAAGTGTTAGTCCAATTCGCAATACTCTAAAAAGGTGAATGAGATTGTACCTTAGTAGTAGTACCGTTTTAAGTGCTTCACATTCCAGTTGTTCGGTAGCTGTGCACCATTTCATGCTTCGAGCTTGTATGAAACTTTATCGGTAATCCCGATGACTCGATATGGTCCTTCCCAATTCGAACCCGGCTTCCTTTGTTCGGGTTCCGGGTGTGCAGTGTTACTTTTCTTAACACCAAGTCCCTAATATTGAAGTGTCAGAGGTTGGCTCTTCGGTTGTAATGCCTTTCTATCCACTGCTTCTGGGAGGCTAACCGGACTAGGGCGGCCTCGCGCCTTTCATCCAATAGTTCCAAGCTCGTGCTCATGGCATCGGCGTTTGATTCCTCGGTCGCATATCGGAACCTGAGGCTCGGTTCTCCAACTTCGACCGGTATTATTACTTCGGCGCCATAGACCAATGAAAACAGAGTGGCCCCGGTACTAGATTTGGAGGTTGTACGCTATGCCCACAAGACTTCGAGCACAATTTCCTTCCATTTCCCTTTGGCATCAGTCAACCTTTTCTTTAGGTTTTGAAGTATGGTCTTGTTTGTTGATTCTACCTGTCCATTCCCACTAGGGTGATAGGGTGTTGGCAAGATCTTTTTGATCTTATGGTCTTCGAAAAATTTGTTTACCATGCTGCCGATGAACTGTTTCCCGTTATCACACACTATCTCGGCCGGTATTCCAAATCGGCATATTATGTGGTCCCAAATGAAGTTGACCACTTCTTTTTCTCGGACCTTATCGAACGCTTGAGCTTCGAGCCACTTAGAAAAATAATCGGTCATAAACAGTATGAATTGAGCCTTACCGGGTGCCTATGGTTAGGAGACTGACAATGTCCATTCCCCACTTCATGAACGGCCAAGGTGATAAGACCGAAGGTAGTATCTCTCCGGGCTGATGGATCATTGGTGCATGCCTCTGACAGCCGTCACATCTTCGTTCCAAAGATTCTACCCAATATGGTTTGCGCATGTGCCTTCGTGAACTTCCCTCAAAATATATTCGGTATCTCTCGGCCCCAAGCATATGGCAAGCGGGCCGTCGGACGTTCTTCTGAACAGAGTACTTTTGGACAGGCTGAACCTGGCCGCCTTCATGCGTAGAGCTCTCGATTCTTTAGGATCTGAGGGCAACTTCCAGTCTTCAAGTAGTCTATGTACTTGTTTCTCTGGTCCCAGGTTAAATTTGTTGAGTTTATTTCAGCATGGCCTTCTTCCACTACCGATTTCATGAGTTGTACGACCGTTCCTAAGCTGAATTCATCGTCATCAACCAATGACCCAAGTTTGCCAGAGCATCGACATCGCTATTTTGATCCCAGGGTACGTGTTGTAGGGCCCATTCCTTGAAGCGATGCAGCGTTACCTGTAATTTGTCTAAATACCTTCGCATTGTTAGTCAATTTCACAATTCTAATAGATTGCCTAACTACGTTACTCGTAGGCGGCTTCAACACGATGCCAAGTCCGGACCCCTTTGTGTTCGAGGCACCGTCTGTAAATAGGTTCCAAATTCCCGAGGTAGTCCCTAAGGTTAGCAATAATTCCTTTTCGACTTCGGGTATTAAGGCCGGCGTAAAGTCGGCCACAAAGTCTGCCAAATTTTGTGACTTGATGGAAGTTCGAGGTCGATATTGATATCGTACCCGCTAATTTATACGGCCCATTTGGCCAACCTGCCCGAGAGCTCACGCTTATTCATTATGTTCCTTAGTGGGTAAGAAGTTACGATACGTATGGAGTGGCATTGAAAATACGGCTTTAACTTTCTGGAGGCGCTTAGCAATGCGAGCGCCAATTTTTTTAGGTGAGGTTACCTTGTTTAGGCCTCGCTTAGAGTCCTACTAACATAATAGATAGGAAATTGCGTACCTTCCTCTTCCCGGACTAATACTTCACTTACCGCTACCTCAAATACTGCTAAGTATAGGTACAGCTGCTCGTCCGCCTTCGGAGTATGGAGCAAGGGTGGGCTCGAGAGGTACCGCTTGAGTTCTTCCAAGGCTTGTTAGCATTCCAAGGTCCAAGAAAAGTTATTCTTCTTCTTCAATAATGAGAAGAAATGATGGCTCTTATCGGAAAACCTCGATATGAACCGGCCTAGGGCCGCTATGCACCTGGTTAACCTCTGAATGGCCTTGACACTGTCCACCACAATGATGTCTTCTATAGCTTTAATTTTATCGGGATTGATCTCAATCTCTCAGTTGGACACCATGAATCCAAGGAACTTCCCGGATCCGACCCCAAAGTTAAACTTCTGTTTGTCCATATTTCGAGAAAAAGTATCTCTTATTTTTCATTCCCATTCCTATAAGAATGAATACTATGATTCGCGTTTCGAACAGGCATGAATACAACATCTATAGTATAACTTCCATCTTGAAAGTTATGCGGCGTTTTTATAATATATCCACGATTTCTCTCTATTCGTAATCCAATACAAAATTAATTGGTTCCGTTAAACTGGCTATATGTTATGTATTATCAACGATTTCTACATAAGGCGGCAAGATGATATCTTGAGCAGTTACATATCCAGGATCCTTGACACAAATAGATGTGTCAGAAGTTCCATATAGATTACTTCTTAATACAATTTCTTTCAAATTCATTAAAATTTCATGTACCAATTCTTGAATGCCCATTATGGTAGAATGTTCATGTGGGAATTTCTCATATTTTACACGTGTGGTACATGTTCCTTCTATTTCTCCAAGTAACGCTCTTCGCATCACAATGCCTATTGGGTCAGCTTGACCTTTCATAAGTGGAGACAGAATAAATCGTCCGTAATAAAGGCGTTTACTGTCTGATCTTGATTCAACACACTTCCATTGTAGTGTTCGAGTAGATGCTGTTACTTTCTCTCGAACCATAGTACTATTATTTGATTAGATCACTGAATATTTTATTTCTCTTGAGATTTCTTCAATGTTCAGTTCTACACACGTCTTTTTTCTGAGGTCTATAGTCATTATGTGGCATAGGAGTTACATCCCGTACGAAAGTTAATAGTATAGCACTTCGACGAATAGCTCGTAATGCTACATCTCTTCCGAGACTGGGACCTTTTATCATGACTTCTGCTCGTTGCATACCTTGATCCACTATTGTACGGATAGCATTTGCTGCTGCGGTTTGAGCAGCAAATGGTGTTCCTTTTCTTTTACCTTTGAATCCAAAAGAACCGGCGGAGGACTTAACTAACATGTCGTCAATATAAACTTCCATTGATTTTCCTATTTGTTCTTCGAACATCCAGTTTACTAGGCATTGATAGATGGCACCGGCAGTTTTTTGGCCGAACGACATTATGTTATAACAATAGGTGCCGAACTTAGTAATAAAGGAAGTCTTTTCTTGATCGCCCGGGTGCATCCGAATTTGGTTGTACCCGGAATAGGCGTTGAGAAAGCTGAGTATCTCATGCCCGGCCATTGCATTGATTATGCGATCGATATTAGGAAAAGAAAAAGAGTCCTTGCGACATGCCTTATTCAAGTCTTTGTAATGTACGCACATTCTAAATTTATTTCCCTTTTAAGGCACTACTACTACGTTAGCCAACCAATCCTAGTACTTAACATCCAGAATGTAACCTATTTTAAGGAGTTTGGATACCTCGTCTTTGATGAATGCATGCTTGACTTCGGATTGAGGCCTCCTCTTCCGTTTAACCGGGTGAAACTTTAGATCCAAGCTCAGCTTATGAATGGTTATTTCTGGCGGGATCCATGTGATATCAAGATAGGACCAAGCGAAACAATCTACGTTAGCTATAAGGAATTTAATGAGTTTTTTCCTGAGGTCGGGAGTTAACCCCGTGCCCAAGTATACCTTTCGATCAGGCAAGTCTTCGATCAATACGACTTTCTCCAGCTCCTCGACCATTGATTTGGTGGCGTGTGAATCGTCAGGGGTGATGAACAACCTAGGAACTCCGGAATCATCATCCTCGCCTGCTTCTTGCTTCTCTGGTTCGGTCGGGGTTGGTGTCAGTGATTGCTATTTAGTTTCTCCCTTCCTAGCCGGGTCCAAGTTCTTTGATGCCAAGAGTTCGGAACCTTCTTGTTCCCTCCAGGTGTCGGGAACTTCAGTGCCTGATGTAGTGTCGAGGGTATTGCCCTCACGTTGTGAATCCATGGCCTTCTAAATAGAGCATTATATCTCATATTCCCTTCAATCACATAGAATTTCATTTCCTGAATGGTCATAGCGGTGTTCATCGGCAGGGTTATCTTCCCTTTAGTAGTTTCACAGGCCATGTTGAATTAGTTTAAAACCCGAACTGCAGGCACTATTTGGTCTTGTAGACCTAGCTTCTTTACGACCCTCGATCTGATGATATTGGCCAAGCTACCTGGATCAATTAACACACGCTTAACTCGAGATTTATTTATGAGTACAGATATTACCAGTGCATCATTATGCGGTTGCACAATGCCTTCAGCGTCCTCATCGTTGAAAGAGATGGTCCCCTCCGGTATGTAATCTCGGGTTCAGTTTTTCCTTGTAATGGACATCTTAGTGCGCTTTAGCATTGGTCCCTAGGGGACGTCGATTCCACCAATGATCTTGTTAATGACGTGTTGAGGTTCCTCTTGCTCAGTCTGTTTATTGGAGTCCCTATTCCTGAAGTGATTTTTGGCTCGCTCACTCGGAAATTCCCAGAGGTGTCCATTGTTGAATAACTGGGCCACTTGGTATCTTTGATACGCTCGATTGCAGATATGATGCTGGCAGCATCGACACTGAAGTTGTATCCCGATAATCTTGGTGCCTCTCTGACCCCAAGTGGCTTGTCGAAACCGTTTTTACTCATGAGCCCCCGACTATTGTGGCCTCGATCGCTCTTTTTTTCATTCCTTGCAGGGTTACGCCCGGATCTGCTACCCCTTCGATCTCCATAATATGGTTGATATCGATCTCTATTCGGGTCTTGGTTCATGATCGACGACTCCTTTAGACCGGTCATTAGTTCTGATGGGATAAACGGACTCGGAGGGGCCCCCAAGCTGATCATCCTCGACTCTTATTTTTGATTGGTACTTATTATGGACGTCATCCCAAGTTACCACCAGGTACTCTATCAAATTCAATTTCAGCTGTTGTGAAGCCAAGGAGCTTTGGGGGTTGAGTCCTTTAGTGAACTCCTGAACGGCCCAATCATCCGCAACCGAAGGCAGGTCCATTTGTTCTATTTGAAACCTCGACACGAATTTCCTGAGCATTTCGTTATCTCTATGTTTCACTTTGAAAAGGTCTGATTTCCTGGCCTCGACCTCGATGGCCCTGGCATGAGCTTTTACGAAGGCATCTGCAAGCAAAGCAAATGAATCAATGGAATTAGGGGGCAAATTGTGATACCATATCATTGCTCCTTTTGATAGGGTTTCTCCGAACTTTTTCAGCAAAATCGACTTGATTTCATCATTTTCTCAGTGGTTTCCCTTGATGGCACATGTGTAGGAGGTCACATGTTCATTTGGATCCGTAGTTCCATTATACTTTGGAATTTTGGGCTTACTGAACTTCTTCGGGATTAGTTTCGGTGCCGCGCTCAGAGGGAAAGGCTTTTGGACAAATTTCTTGGAATACAGGCCTTTCAATATCGGGGGTGCTCCTGGGATTTGATCAATTCTGGAGTTAAAGGTCTTCACTTTTTTGTCATTGGTTTCGATCTTCTTTTCCGCCGATTCCACCCGCTTCGTCAGTTACTCAAGCATCTTTATTATTTTGGGGTTGGTCCCGGGTTCAACTTCACCCAGCCTTTCTGTGGTTTGTTCGTTTCTTCGAGTGTTTTCCCAAGATGGTTCGGGCTCAACTCTGCTGGAGGCGCGGCTTTGGTTCTGCAACTGGGCTATTGCCGCCTGTTGAGCTTGTAACATTTCGAAGATCACCCCCAGATTGATCCAGTTGCCTTCACCTTCGTGCGTGCCCCGAGCTGTTGATTGGGCCCCTCCGCGAACATTGTTCTCAGGTTCGGTCGGCAGGTCCGCATCGATGGCCACATGCGAGTTGGCATCGATTAGGTCCGTAACTGGGACCCCGTTGGGGTCGACATGGGGCACCTCGTTGCTAGGCACTATATTGTTGTTTCCGCCATGGTGGCCAGACTCCACATCAACGTTCAAGCGTGCAGATTGAGAGTTTACATCTTAAGTTGACCTGAAATTAAAATCTCAAAAAACAAAGTGTAAAATAGAGTGTTTTATGGAAATTTGTATCAAATTACCATTATTATCCTTAGCCCCACGGTGACTGTTTACCCTGAAAAATGGATAACATTGTATTTATACGCGATTCTAAGGATATGTGGATTAATTCAATACAAGTGACTAATGACGTTAGATAAAGCTAATAAAAGATGTAGTAAATAGCCAAATCAATAATGATAGTGAGTCCAAGCTCGGTTAAAGGCTTAACAAGGAACCTGCCTTCCGTTCCGGGCTTGCACTTACAAAGAACTTATGAACCAAAATAAGAACTTTGAATAACTTTTAAAAACAGAGAGAACAGAAGCATATTGCCTTGGTATGCGTGTTACAGTGTGTTTAATAAATAAGTGGCTTCCCCTTTATATAGTAGGGGAGTTTTACCCTAGGTACTATTCTAAAAAAGGTAAAAATCTTCTTTTTCGCTAATCACTGATTTTCTGCCGATACGGGCCGAGATTCACGCTATGATATCCGGTTGGGTACGGATATCACGGCCCTTTGTTAGTCGTGTGCGGTCATTTGATAATGCTCTCCGAAGACTTGGGACTCGGACCGCACCCGGGGGACGTGGTCCCGATGGCTCCGAGAGTAGGTGTTTTGCGCGAGCTCAGATATGAGAGGCTCCTGATTTTGATTCTGATTTCTTACAGTCACGTCCCTGCTCCGTTTGTCTCTCCGGAAAACCGAGTGTTCATTGGACTAGGTTTTACCGGTATACAAAGGCATTGGCTTATCTGCATGTTTATTTCTTTCCCCAACAGTCCACTTCAAGTTACATGTTGAGATGATATATATGTTTAATCAAGTCATTGACCTTGTTAATTTGGGTAATGAGGTGCGGAATTGTGAGGTTGTTTAACTATAAAATCATGAGTGAACAGCCTTTCCTTCCAGCACCAAATCTTCAAGATGCAAAACCACGACAACACTACATATCACAACATAGTACAATACTATAACATAAAGACGAATTTAAGTTCTATACATAGATTATAATTTTCTTACACAATTAGGTAAATGTGACCAACAATGACATGTAATCGTTCACCGTAAATTTAATTTATTAACATAGTAAATATAATACATAACAGTACATTAATATATTATAACCAGTTAAAATATATAATGATAGTTACATTATAGTACTATACAAGTTAAATTCTATAAAGAATGCCTAGCTAGCCACTTTTCATCTTATGTCCTTATCGTAAAGCTGATAAAAGCCAGCTGGGTATTTATGCTTTTATTTCAGCTTTTGACCATACAAGATTGTATTCTAGTAGCATGCTTGTCGCGCGCTCAGCTATTTTCATGCATCTTCTCTTATATGTAAGATTCTTGAGCTGCCTGGTGCCTGCAATGGAAATTGATGGAAAGGTAACCTAATTAACACCTATGCAAAAACGTAACTTCTCAGGTTTACTCGCTCTTGAATAAACATAAAGGACATCATATTCAAAAATGAATTTGGAAACTTGGACTAACGGAGATAGTGGTTAGTACTCTCGTCAATTCGTCGGTCAATGTTGAGGATCACGAGTGACCCAAATTTCTACTTTGTCCACACTTATATCCTAATTCGGAAACAAAAATATACTTGCACTCGATATTTATATATCAGAACAATTTAACTGCACGATAAGTATTTGCACTTGCACATCCATACATTTCACAACCAATTGTAGTTAATAAATTTTTATTATCACTTTATTTTGTATGTTAATTGTAATAATATGATTTTGATGTAAACAATGAATGCAAATAAATAAAAATTTGGTTGGAAATATTGCAGTAGGGAGTAGGTAAGGTATTGCGTTTGCATGGCCAGTTTTACTCGCATGTGCGTGTTGAAAATCTAGCCTTCTCTATCGCGGGGATTCCGGATACCGCAGTCTATATTCCACAGCAAATCTTGTTCTTTGACTTGTGCTTGCTAATTATGAGATTCTAGCTTTGATATTATTACCTAACACTTAGATAGTATTCTCTGTAATTTTCTCTCTTAGGCTATGCTAGGCGCCCGCTTTGAAAATTTGATGTATGATTTCATTTATAGAAATTGATGGATATAACGGGGAATAATGTATTATCCCATCGTTCCTCCATGCAAAAATCTAACACAATAACATTTAGGAGTGTACATAGGTTGGGTTGGTTCGAATTTTTCAATTACTAAACCAAATCAATAATGTCGGGTTCTTAAATCTATAAACCAAACCAAACCAACAATGTCGAATTTTCAATCTCGATTTTTTTCCGGATTTTCAGTTTTCTTCGAGTTTTCGGGTTTTTTTATGTGGTAAAAATCTTCATAGCACAAAATATATAGCGTCTGCTCTAAATATTTCTTTAGTCCTAGTAAGATATAACTATATAATATATTTTCAAAAAAATAACACAATAATTTGAGATAAGTCATAGCATTATAATAACATATTCAATAACAAAAATAATAAAATTGCATAAAGAAAATATTGGTTATTAATAAGTCATAATAAAAATTAACATAATATAAAAATACTATATAGGTGGTGCTAAAATAAATATAGCTAATAAGTACTATTAATTACATAACTAAGCACTAAAGAAAAAGATAAACTAAATTATGCATTTTTATTATAAACCAATGTAAAACTAAAAAATACATATCCAAAACTATCATTATTCTTAGTGTTGAATTGAATTTCTTTTGTTACCATCAGTATTAATTTGGATTTTATTTGAGTTATTATATTTATGGGCTATCAAATTTATTTACCATTCAAGAATGTTAAGCCCAAACTTGAAATAATACGTTAAAAGATAAAACCGTAAAAAAGTTTAAGAAATGTTTATAAATTATATTACAATAAATATTTATATGTATAAAATACTTTTTAAAAAATAATATAAATGTTATATCGGGTTGGTGTTGTTTCGGTTTGATTTTTTTAGTTAAAACCAAACCAATTATGATCAGGTTTTTGTTTCCCATACTAAACTAAATCAAACCAAATCACAATAGAATTTTTTTTTTTCCGATTTGACTCGAATTATCGATTTGGTGCTGTTGATCGGTTTTCTTTGTACACCTCTAATAACATTTACAGCATGACGAAAATAGATAAAGAAGAATAAAATTAAAAACTGAAAAAAAAAAAAAGAGCCCGTCAAAAATTAAAGACCAAAGATTTTGCATATAAAAACTTTATGTCTGACAAAAAATCGAAATCAATAAAAGAACAATTATATTTGGTTTGATTTTTTGTTTATAAATTTAATAAATTCACATAATTGGTTTCTAAAGATAAAACTGACTCAAAACAAACCAGGAATACCTTTAGAATTCAAAATGCTTAGTTTTGGCACAAATTGCTCAGGAAATGGGAAAATAAATCATGTTCTATATTATGCGTTTGTATAAGTAGCAATGTAAAATCATCTGGTATCGATTTTTCACCAATGTCCTTTCAATAAAAAGAAACTCCTTAGTGTAATCGATTTCAATATATCAGTTTGACTTGAAGAGAAAGAGCGCAGAAATCACTTATAATCTCAGAATCAAGGAGAGAAGGCAGTAACAATCCTCATACAATGCCATCCTAGGCCCTATATAGCATGTGACAAGGCAAGAAAAGCATATTCCATTTTCAACTAGGATATGCTTTACACCTTTTAATATACTAGTTTTAGCATGTATTTTGCGTGTGTAATATGTCTCAATAAATATAATTTTTTTAAATAAATAACTTAAATAATATTTTTTTAAAATGTTTTATAAAATAAAAATTAAAGAAAATATGAATTCCTAGAAATAATGAATGTTTAAACATATTATCAAACTCAATAAAAGAAGAAATCCTACTATACAGAAGTCCTTGAATGCTTTAGTGTAATTTTAGTATGTGGATTTCGTAGTTGCTTTGGAAGTCAAGACGGACTTGTGTTCACATTATTCTTCCATGACCTTTACACTTATTTTAAAAAACAACTTGAAAATAGGTAGTTTGAATGTTATAAGCCTACACAATTTTGAAAAGATAGAACAATATCTTTAGCATGTGAAAACATAGAGAAATATCTTGAAGAAAATAAAACTATATTTAATAAGCAAAATACATTGGAATTAGTTGCATAAATATAGGAATTACATTATCTAAACATTTCTAATAGAATAATTTTTCCTATCATCTAATCTCATTAATTAAAAAACATGAACTATACGGGACATTGGCTCATTAGACCTTATCAATTTATATATTTTGGGTCACTTTCTCAGCTGTGTCAGTTGAGTTCAGCCGCTTTACTTGTGTTGTAAGGCGATTAGAGTCTCTAAAAAAAAATTATGATAAACCGGTAGATAATAAAAGAGTTCATAAAATCATTATGCTCAAGTTGAGCACATGATCTAAATTCAAAAGTATTAAGAACAACGTAATATTGTCCTAAGGGATAAAATTCTCTAGTTTTCTCCTTCACTCTCTCTCAAAAGAGCTTTCTTCGTTCAATTGCCTGTAAAAATAAATATTGATATTTTGTTTCACCCTGTTCACATCTGAGAAAAGATTTCTTCTCTCACACCCATTGTCCCAAAAAAAAAAAAATTACTTCCATCACTTAATTTTGACAATTATAATTTCTTAGTTGAGAGGAATATAACAATCAAATCCAACCGTATATCTAGGTACAACAAAATTGCAATAATATTAAGTCCAACATAAGCACAGGAGAATAACCCAATTAACTACGAAGAAAAAAAATTGCATTGAAGTAAGACTGATAAATTCACGAGAAAAAGTATCTGATAATAAATACCTATATTATGATAGTTATAGAACTGCCAAATATGAAAGGACTTTAAGAAAGAAAAGTGGATTAGAAATAAATATAAGTCTGCATATACCTTTTCTCTGTGGTGCTACACTTTGGAAAAAAAACATTCATTTGCTTCAACTACACCTTCGTAACACAAAAAATTGGAGAAGAGTCATTGTTGGTAAAATTATTTTCCTTCAATCGCACCTACATAATTCAAAGCACGAGCCATGAAATAAAAACTTCTCATAAAGTACCATCGGGTTATCAAGAAGTAGAAATACAAAGTATATTTTTTAGAACGATAGATCTTCCAAAACTATATATATACATAAAGTATATCAAAAGAGAGCATAGGTCCTATAACAGTCACAAGAAACACAGTAAAACAAAGATCATATATAATTAGGGATGGCAATAGGGCGGGACGGGGCGGATGCGGGTGCAGGCGGATTCTGTTTTAACCCACACAATTTCAACCCAACCCCCCC
>MCJB01020692.1:79846-91442 GCA_002018475.1 Nicotiana obtusifolia
GGGGTGAGGTGTGTTCGAGGGGAGGGGGTTTGGATATAAAAATAATCAGTAATAAAAAATTTTACCAATACAATCATAGATTTTTGTAGAATAGATTCATCTCTTTCTTAATTTTGTGTCAGGATTTAAATACACACCCGCCCTGCAATCGCAAATAATTTTTTTGTAAAACAGTCGATTCGCCCCGCCCCGCAACTGCACAGGCCCAAAACCATCCCGCACCCACACCCGCCCATTGTCATCTCTACATATAATATAGATTATTAATTAAGCGTCAAATATTACAATCTAGCTTGATATCAAGCCGAGAATCAAACCGTCGAGAATCAAAACAATATAAAGTCGATAAAGCAGGACAATTGATAACTTGATACACAATAGAGTTGTTGGTAAAGGTTAGCCGATAACTCACGTTAGATCATTATTAGGTTCTTTTATAGATGTATTTTCTAACCAAAGCAGGGTTTATTTAGATTTAAATTAATTAATTTCAATGTTCTAAAATTAAGAAAATAATTAAATGTCTATTCCGTCCAATGTAAAATCTATTTTAAGGGGTAAAAAAGGTGAACAATATTTCGCTAAGGACCTTCGTGCTTTTAATATAGTATAGATAGATATAGATATAACATTCTTACGTGAACATCAACCAAGTATGGTAGGCACATTGCTCTAGGTTATTCAATCATTTAATTATTAATTATCAGTGACGAACGTAGAAGGTAACTTATGAATTCATCTAATCGAGTAGCGTTGATTTGGATCTTATATATATGTTAAAAGATTTATTAAGTAAGTATATATATAATAGTTTTCGAATTCATTGAATCGAAAAAGTAGTGACATAATTCTGATCTCGAAACCACAATCTACAAGTTCTGAATTCACCTTTGGTTATTACAAGTCATTCTTTGATAAGTGATCACTATTCAATAGAGTTTGATTAATCATGATCATATCAATTGTTAACAAGGTAGAGAGCTAAACTAAAAATTATTTTTCTTCACCATTAATGGAATTACTATTGCGACCTATGTTTCTATTCTATTATTGGTCCTTGTTATAGTTGTTACTCTTCTTGTGGTTTACATCTCATAGCTTTAGGTATAATATATTCAATGGACAACTCAAATAAAGAGATACTGATGAGTCTTCACAAAAAGTGCTCAACTGCAGTACTGTCCTGTGAAATGTTCGTCCAACAAACAATGACTCGAAATGGATTAATTCCTTACCTAACTGATTTTGTGCTTAACCCATTTGAAAGAGTCATAGCTAAGTCTTTTATCTTTATCCTTTTCTCACTATTTTGGAAGAGTAAGTCTACGAGAATTTCTAATTCTATCCAAATAAATTTATTATTGTTTTTCTTTTCTAATTTAAACTACTTCGTGAAAATAAATGCGTCAAACCTATAATCTATTGTCAACGCAATTATGTTGGCTAAAACCAATTGAAGGGGTAAGACAAAAGTATTCTATACATTCTAGAAGATGAAGCCAAGGCTCAAGATAAAATAAAATTTAAATAAATAAATATGGACAAAATGGAATTGATACGAAAATAATTGAATTTAAACAAAATTCTAGCCCCTGGTAAGTAAATTACAGTAATATAAAGCCACAAAGAGATTCAGAAAAGTCAACTAAATAGGACCCCAATCAGAGGCGGAGCTAAGATTTCAAGCTTATGGGTTCAGAATTTTACTCGCCTCAAGTTACTGACCAATCAATGTTGTTTTTTCTGATACCAATGCTAGCATCTCTTGTTTGGTGATCTGTACTGAGGTGTTCGCAAGGAGCTTTGCCCAAGGGAGTTCTAAATTAATAATTTATACATATTCAATGAATTTTTAAAATAAATACAGGGTTCGAACCAAAACTATTGAATTTGGCCGAACCCGTTCTCAACACTCTAGCTCTGCCACTGCCCCCAACCCTCCCCCCCTCCCCCCAACAAAAGAAGAAGAGATAAACTAGAAGAAGTAGTACGTAACTAAATACCACCAATTATTATGCAATTTACCTCTGTATACGGGTGAAACCGGACCATAAGCCGGTCCGGTTCCTGATAAAATAAATCGAGTCAGGCACCATGGGACAACGCCCGCCCTAGAGTATATCAAGGCCATGTCCCCGAGATTGGTCCAAGTCCCAAGAGACTTCGAAGAGCATTATTGGGCAATCGAACACGATTAACGGAAGGCCGCAATATCTGCGACCAATCGGGTATCACGGTGTAGATCTCGGCACATACCGACGGGAATCCAGTAATCAGTTAAACGGGAGATTTTTACCTTTTATAGAATTGTACTTAAAGTAAAACTCTCCCACTATATAAAGGGGAGTCTAATTATTCATTGAACATATTGCAACACGCATCCTAAAGCAATATACTATTATTTTCACTGTTATTGAAAGCTCTTATTCCCATTCGTCAAGGCTGGAATCATCCTCCTCGCGTGATTTGATTTTACTATATCTTTATTTGTTCAGTATAACGCAGTTTATCGTTTGTATCAAATTAATTCCCATACCCTTAGAACCATTTACAAATTTAATTGTTATCCGTTTTTTAGGGTAAACAGTTTGGCGCCCGTCGTGTGGCTAAGGATAACAGTAGCATTTGATACAAATTTCCATAACGCATCCTATTTTACACTTGTTCTTTGAAGTGTCTTTAATTTCAGGTCAAAAGTTAAAAATGTCGAACTCCCAATCTGCACTTATAAATATGGATGCTGAGTTTGGTCAACACTGCGAGAACAACAAAATGGTATCCACCTAGCGATCCCATCAAAGTTTCCGCTACGGACCCGATCGACGCTAACTCACATGTGGCATCAATGCGAATGCCTATCGATCCCGAGAACAGCGTCCGCGTGGGAGTCTGATCGGCAACCCAAAGTACACACGACGGTGAAGGAGATAGGATCAACTTTCGAGTGATCTTCGAAATGCTACAGGCCCAACAGGAAGCGATAGCCCAGCTGCAGAACCAAAGTCACGCCCCCTGTAGAGTTGAGCCCGAGCCGTCCCTGGAAATCGCTCGCGGAAACAAACCAATCATGGAGTGGCCGAGTGAAGTTGAAACTTGGACTAACCCCGAAATCATAAAAATGCTTGAGGAATTGATAAAACGGGTAGAATTGGGAGAAAAGAAAATCGAAGCCAATGACAAAAGATGAAAACTTACAATTCCAGGTCGACCAAATCCCAGAAGTTCCACCGATATTAAAGGGCTTGGATTCCAAGAAGTTTGTTCAGAAACTTTCCCTTCGAGCGCAGTTCTGAAGCCAATTCCAAAGAAGTTTTGCATGCCCGAAATTGCTAAGCATGGAACAACCGACCCAAATGATCATGCGACCTCTTACACGTGCACCATCAAAGGGAACGACTTAGAGGATGATGAGATCAAGTATGTCCTGTTGAAAAAGTTCGAGGAAACTTTGTCAAAGGGGGCTATGATATGGTATCACAACTTACCCCCTAATTCTATTGACTCGTTTGCTATGCTTGTAGACTCTTTCGTGAAAACACACGTCGGGGCCATCAAGGTCGAGACCAGGAAGTCAGACCTTTTCGAAGTGAAAGAGAGAGATAATGATATGCTTAGAGAATTCGTGTCCCAATTTCAAATGGAATGAATGGACTTGCCTCTGGTCGCAGACGATTGAACCGTTCAGGCCTTCACCCAAGGACTCAATACTCGAAGCTCATTAGCTTCACAACAGTTGAAGAAAAATCTAATAGGATATTCGGCTGTAACTTGGGCCGACATACATAATCGGTATCAATCAAAAACTAGGGTCAAAGATTATCAGCTTGGGGCCCTTTCCGGGTCCGACTATCCCGTCATAGCTATTGGCAGATCGAAAGGAGACATTGATCATGAACCACGATCAAATAGGGACCGGTATCAACCATACAACGGAGACTGAAGAGGAAATGGGTCCGGACAAAACCCCATGAGAAGCGAAAGGAGGAGCGATCGAGGTCAAAATAATCGGGGACTCATGAGCAAAAACGGTTTCGACAAGCCCATCGGGCCTAAGGAAGCGCCAAAGTTATCGGAGTAAAACTTCAACGTCGATGTTTCTGCCACCGTATCTGCAATCAGAGGCATTAAAGACACCAAGTGGCCTCGACCTCTACGGTCTGATCCAGCCCAGAGGGACCCCAACCTAATGTGTAAATATCACGGCACTCACGGCTACAGAACGAAATTTGCCGACAATTGAAAGAGGAAGTAGACCGGTTATTCAACAACGGACATCTCCGAGAGTTCCTGAGCGATCGAGCCAAAAACCATTTCAGGAATAGGGACTCTAATAAGCAGATCGAGCACGAGGAACCTCAGCACATCATTAACATGATCATCGGTGGGGTCAACATCCTCTAGGGGCTGGTGTTAAAACGCACCAAAAGTGTCCATCACTAGAGAAAAACAGACTCGAGATTACGTGCCAGAAGAAACCTTATCTTTCAACGACGAGGACGCTGAAGGCATCGTGCAGCCATACAACGATGCACTGGTAATATTTGTACTCATAAGTAAATCTCGAGTTAAGCGTGTGTTTATTGATCAAGGTAGCTCGGCCAATATCATCAGATCGAGAGTCGTAGAGCAGCTGGGTCTGCAAGACCAAATTGTACCTGCAGTCTGAGTTCTAAATAGATTCAATATGGCATGTGAGACCACTAAAGGGGAGATAACATTACCGGTGAATACCGCCGGAACCATTCAGGAAGCAAAGTTCTACGTGATCGAAGGAGATATGAGATACAACGTTCTGTTCGGGAGGCCGTGGATTCACAATATGAGGGCAGTGCCATCGACACTGCACCAGGTGTTGAAATTCCCAACATCAGGAGGGATTAAAACAATTTACGGACTTTTTACACTAAATGATTCGAGTTCGATCGCTAGGGGAGGGACCAAATAGCAATCACCAACACCGGCCTCAACCAAACCGGAAAAGCAGAGGACGGATGAGGATGACGACTACGGAGTTCCCAGATCCTTCATAGTCCTTGACGATTCCGACGCCACCAAATTAACAGTCGAAGAACTGGATCAAGTCATATTGATCGATCATCTGCCCGATCATAAGATATACCTGGGCACGGGGTTAAATCTCGAGCTCAGGAAAAACTCATTAAATTCCATACGGCTAACATAAATTGTTTTGCTTGGTCCCACCTCGACATGACAGGGATCCCGCCGGAGATCACTACCCATGCTCTGAGCCTGGATCCGAAGATCCACACGGTCAAACAGAAAAGGAGGCCTCAGTCCGAAGTCAAGCATGCATTCATCAAAGACGAGGTATCTAAACTCCTTAAAATAGGGTCCATCAGGGAGGTTAAATATCCAGATTGGTTAGCAAACATAGTGGTAGTCCCTAAAAAAGGAAATAAATTAGACTACAAAGACTAGAATAAGGTATTCCCTAAAGACTCCTTCCCTCTGCCCAACATCGATCGCATGATTGATGCGACGGCCAGTCACGAGATCCTCATCTTTCTTGATGCCTATTCCGGGTACAACCAAATTCGGATGGACCCGGGCGACCACGAAAAATGTCCTTCATCACTAAGTACGATACCTACTGCTATAACGTAATGCCATTCGGACTAAAAAATGCCCGTGCCACTTACCAATGCCTAGTAAATCAAATGTGCGAAGAACAAATAGAAAAATTAATAGAGGTTTACATCGATGATATGTTAGTTAAGTCCCTGCAAGCAGAGGATCATTAGAAACATTTGCAGGAAACCTTCAACATATTGAAGAAATACAATATGAAGCTGAACCCGAAGAAATGCGCATTCAGAGTCGGGTTCGGAAAATTTCTCGGATTCATGGTGTCTAATCGGGGAATCGAGATCAATCCCGATAAAATCAAGGCCACAGAGGACATTACCATGATGCAAAATGTCAAGACCGTTCAAAGGCTAACCAGGCGCATAGCCGCGTTGGTCCGATTCATTTCAAGGTCCTCCGACAAGAGCCATTGGTTCTTCCCGTTATTGAAGAAGAAGAATAATTTCTCATGGATACCGGAGTGTCAGCAAGCCTTGGAAGAACTCAAGCGATACCTTTTGGAGCCCAGCTTTTCTTCATACTCCGAAGGCAGATGAACAGTTGTACCTATACTTAGCGGTATCCGAGATAGCGGTAATTGGAGTCCTAGTCCGGGAAGAAGAAGGTACGCAATTTCCTATTTACTATGTTAGCAGGACTCTAGGCGAGGCCGAAACTTGGTATCCTCACCTGGAAAAATTGGTGCTCGCTTTGCTAAGCGCCTCTAGGAAGTTAAAACCGTATTTTCAATGCCATCCCATATGTGTCGTGACTACTTACCTTCCATGGGCACCCAGTAAGGCTCAATTCATAATATTTATGACTGACTATTTCTCTATATGGGTGGATGCCCAAGCATTTGAGAAAGTCAGGGAAAAAAAGAAGTTATTGACTTTATTTGGGACCACATAATATGCCGGTTCAGAATGTCGTCCGAGATCATGAGCGACAATGGGAAGCAATTCATCGGCAGTAAGGTGAGTAAGTTTTTCGAGGACTATAAGTTCAAAAGGATCCTATTGACACCCTATCACCCTGGTGGGAATGGGCAGGCAGAGTCCACGAACAAAACCATACTCCAAAATCTTAGAAAGAGGTTGACCGACGCCAAAGGAAAATGGAAGGAAATTGTGTCCGAAGTCCCGTGGGCATATCGAACGACCTCAAAATCTAGTACGGGGGCCACCCCGTTCTCGTTAGTCTACGATGCCGAAGCGCTAATACCGGTCTAAGTAGGGAAACCGAGTCTCTGATTCCGATACACGACCGAAGAGTCAAACAACGAGGCCATGAATACGAGCCTGGAACTGTTAGACGAGAGGCGCGAGGCCGCCCTCGTCCGGCTGGCCGCCCAAAACCAACAGATCGAGAGGTATTACAACCGGAGATCCAACCTCTGACACTTCAATATCGGGGACTTGGTGTTAAGAAAAGTGACACTAAACACCCGAAACCCGAACGAAGGCAAGCTAGGACCGAATTGAGAAGGTCCATATCGAATTATCAAGATCACACCGGTAAAAGATCATACAAACTCGAAGCGCGGCACGGTGAGCGACTATCGAACAACTGGAATGTGACCCACTTAAAACCGTACTATGCTAAGGTACGACCCCATTCATTCTTTTCTTTACCTATATCACGAATTGAACTGATAATTGTAGGCAATGGCCAAAGAATGATGCAGTTATTTGTCCTGAAAGTACGCGTTGTACTCTTTTTCCCTTGAACCAATTTTGTCCCAAATGGGGTCACATCAATAGTATCCGAGCCCTCTCTATTTTCGGCTCGAATACTGGGGGCTATCACCCTTGATAATTATTTTAACAAGGACAAAAATTTTATTCTCAAACAATCTGGGCTTGGTAGATAGGATTTATTGTAAGAGCCAAACGGTCGAATGAACTGTGCCCACATAGACCACCTAAGCCATAACATGAAGCTTGTACACACCTGTCATCTTGTATGTTGCCGTAGAAATGAAAGAAAAGTTTCTACCTTATAGATACATATTTTGTCTCTTAAAAACTACCACATTTTGCTCCTTAAGGACATCGGGCCCAAGGGCCACCTCTATTTGGATCCGAGGGATCACCCCACTCGGGGACTGTAGTCCAAGGAAAACTCGGACAGCTCAGGTTATCGAGTCTCAAGGGCACAAAAAACTATTAGGCAGTTCCCGAACATTAAAGGCTTCGGCCACCCTATTCGGGGACTGTCGTCCTGGGCAAGCCCGGATAGCTCGGGCATCGAAGCCCAGGGTAATAAGCCTATTGCGCAATACCTGAACTTAAAAGGGTAAGGCCATCCTAGAAACGGCTCGGGGACGTCCGGAATCCTTAACTAAAACATAAGGCCTTCAAAAATTTCAAACCGGTCTAAAGGCTACCCTCAGAAAAATTATAATATAAAAACTTCTAAATAAGCACTTTGAGGAAAGTTTTGGCCATACCAAGCCCCCACGAGTTATAAACAAAATCACATCGAGAACAAGCCTTTTTTGAACCTCTGAACAAAGTCTTATTACTACGTGCTAAGGCATTTGAAATATTTTCAATTGTAAGGAAAAAGCCAAAAGAAACAAACTTGAAAATTTCCAAAGGGAAAAAAGAAAAGCCTTGTATATATATATAAAAAATATCTTTACAAAGGCCAAACGGCCTCAACAAAACATACAAAAATACAAAAATAGAGAAAAATCTACAAGGCGCCTAAGCCAGATCTTCGCCGTAGTCCGCCTTGTCACCGGAACCATCAGGCTATTCTCCACCCTAGGATCCGTTTGAGCCCTCAGAGCCTTTCTCGTCCTCGTGATATGCCAACTTTTTAGCCTCCTCCTCGAACCTCTTAACGTTTTTTATCTCGACCGTTAAGTCGAAACCCCGGACATGAACTTCCTTGAAAGCCTCCCTTCAGGACTGCCACTTTACGAAATCGACAATAACTTTCAGGTGGTCCTGGGCAGCTTCAGTGTCAGATTTGTACTAGGCCACCATCTCTTCAACATAGGTCCTGGTTATTTCAACCATTGACTTGGCTGCTTTAAGCTCCTTGGCGAGGGTGTCCCGTTCGACAACGGCCGAGCCCAGTTGAGACTGGAGGTCTTCGATTTTTGGGATTCGATCTCAGCTTTCTCCTTCGCCGCTCGAAGTTGGGCCTCGGCCAAGGCCAGCTGCTCCCGGGCAGTCTCCTTTTCCAAAGCCAATCGGTCCATTTTTCCCTTCCACTCTTCAGCCTTGGCCTTGACCTCGTCTATCTCAACTTAAAGCCGATCGATCCAATCAAGCTTCTGCTGGACCTGCACGTTTTGACTATGCATAACTCCCTGTCACTAACTTCAAAGATCTTTACCTGTTCCACCAGGGCAGCATGTTCTTTCTGAGCCACGTCCGACTCAGCCCAGAGATTCTTGACTTCTCCTTCACATTGCTCGCTGAGAAGCTTATACGTGTCCCTCTTCTCAGCAAGCTCTTTGACTTCGGCCTCAAGTTGGCTAAGCTCATCCCAGTACCGAAGAAAAGTTTCATGGTGGAGCACCGAGTCTTGCAGAATGTGAAGAAGAAAAGGCATTAGAGTCATAAAAAAATTGAATTCGAAGATAAAAGAGTGTGATAACACTTTACCCGGTTCAGCGCCAGTTGCACTTCGTTGAACAAGCATGGGGCATCCACCTCGTTCATTTTTCCTGGTCTACTTCGGTTACTAGGCATCGGAGGTAGCTAGCTATCCTAACCGTGGCGAAAAGAACTTGGGCGTCCTCCGGGATGGTGATAACTACTGATCGCTTCCGGCCAGGATCTATGCTCCAAGCGGAAAACCGATTGATCAACCTCGGGCTCGAGTTTGACCCACCGACCTCTGAGGATGGAATTTTCCTTGGCACCTCTAAATGGCCTAACTTGATGAAGTCTTCCAGGGCAGTTGAGTCTACACCATCAAAGAAGCATCGAAGGGGATCGTCCACTCCATGAACCCCTTCGTTGGATCGCTCCTTCATTGCTCGGGATTCGTCGAACATAGACTCCGTGAATGAAGGCGATCCTGAAATCTCTATGACACGAGCGTGGCAGAGCCGGCGTCTCAAGAGTCTCGAACCTCGCCTCTGCTCCAGCCTCGTGCACTTGAGGGGGATTAGCCTCTGTCGTTATCCCCTCGACTGCCACCTGCTCCTCAGGGATAGACGGCTCATAGGCTACAAAAATTTCGTCCTCCTGGGGCTCGTCACTGAGCCGGAAAAGTAAGTCCGAATCAAGCACTCTAAAGCTGGAGCTTTCCTTTGGCTTACGGACCAACCTTCTGCTTGGTTTCTTTTTCTCCAAGCTCGGGGAACTCGGGGCCTTCTTCCTTTTCTTCTCTCCTGTTGTGGCTCCGGCTGTCCCGAAGCAAAAGAATCAGCAGGCAAGTCCTCGTCCCCGACCGGAGGCGTAAGCTCGACGATCTTAGGCAAACCTGCAAAAAGGAAATAAAAGAAATAAGAACATGATGCTAGAAGAAGAAGCCTAGAACAACCTATTCAGGAAAGAGATCTTACCATGCAAACGGGCCTCCCAACGACCCTTCGAGAGTTTGCGCCACGAGCGCTCGGAATAGGCCATCTGTGAGACAATGCCTTCGATCCATTCCTTTAACTGAAGGACAACATTTGGGACTCGAGCGAAAACTGCACCACCACAAACACCAATGAGGAAAAAAAGAGATGAGCATGAAATCAACATTCAAAGGGAAGTTGTACTTACGTGATGCATTCCGCTTCTTGGGGAATGGCCTAGATTCGGCCGAAATCAAGTCTGAGGACCTCACTCGGACAAAGCGTCCCTGCCAACCTCGATATCAGTCTTCATCAATGCTTGAGAATGGGACTTTACTAGCCCGGAGCACGAGCTTTAACATTCCCCCTCAGAAAATTCGAGGACCGTACAAATGGAGTAAATGACCTATAGTGAGCCGATATGAGTCGAGCTTGTTCACAAAAAAATTGAAGGAGGATTGCGATCCTCCACAACAATGGGTGGATCTGACCGAGGCATACCTCGTACCTCTTACAGAAGTCTATAATGACCAGATACGCCGGGCCCAGTGTAAAGAGATAAGTATAAACAGTTAGGTATCCCTCAACATGGGTAGTAATGGCCTCCTCGGAGTCGGGGACCAATGTGTCCTTATCAACCCAGTTGCAGTCCTTTCGGACTGCGGGGAGGTCATCTTTGGTGATTGAGAAAATATATCTCGATGCCTCCTCACGTCGGCCCTGCACCGAAGAGGGCTTCTCAATCTTGAAGTCGTCAGTGACCGAACAACCCCCGGGAATGAACATCTTCAAGGGAGGTTCAGGAGCCGGTTCATCGGTAACCATCTCGAGGTTGACCTCATCGAAAGTGGTTTCGTTGATTTCGGCAGTCGATTGGGAGGTAGAAGTGACCTTTTGGGGAACAGATTTGGAGGTTTTAGCCATTGTTATCTGGAAAAAAATTTGAAAGAGATAGAGAAAAGGTGAAAATTGAAAGCTCATATGTGTTGGCTTGAGTAGAAGATGAGTAAAAATTCTGCAACGTACTGACAAATCTTGAGTAACTGAGGTAAAAATGCCAGAGTATAAAAAAAAGGTAATGAAATCCTGAAGACACGAGGGAAGAAGTTTGGACGAAAAGTGAAAAATGAACGAAAAAGGGGATATTTATAGAGTTTCCACGACGTTTCGCGTCCAGGGGCAGCCAACCAATGGCTGACACGCATTTAAGATCATAATGACGCGACTGACGGGACGTTTCAATTTTTTGTCGTTTTGTGTCACAACATGTTGAAGAAGAGATCGAAAAGCTCATGTCGTTCTTCATCGTTTCTGTAAAACTTACTCTCCGAGAAACAATGGGATTATCTGTATAGGGGTGAAACCGGACCCATAAACCGGTCCGGTTCCTGATAAAATAATCGAGTAAGGGACGTGATGACAAGGAACCAGAATCGAGGTAAGGGACTCATCGAGTCAGGCACCGGGAAGACGCCCCCCCCC
>MCJB01020692.1:91462-135375 GCA_002018475.1 Nicotiana obtusifolia
CCCCCCCCGAGTATATCAAGGCCATGACCCCCGGATCAGTCCAAGTCCGACTTCGGAGAGCATTATTGGGTAATTGAACATGATTAAGGGAAGGCCGTAATATCCGCTACCAATCGGGTATCACGACGCAGATCTCGGCACGTACCGAGGGAATCCAGTAATCAGTTAAACGGGAGATTTTACCTTTTATAAAATTGTACTTAGGGTAAAACTCCCCTACTATATAAAAGGGAGTCTGATTTTTCATTGAACACATTGTAACACGCATCCTAAAGCAATATACTACTATTTCACTGTTATTGAAAGCTCTTATTCTCCTTCATCAGTGTTGGCCATTGCGAGTCCGGATCGAGGGCGGATATTTCATTAAGGCTGGAATCATCCTCCTCGCGTGGTTTGAATTTACTATATCTTTATTTGTCAAGTGTAACGCAGTTTATCATTTGTATCAAATTAATCCACATATCCTTAAAACCACTTACAAATTTAATTATTATTCATTTTTGAGAGTAAACAACCTCCAAAATCTTATAACACGGTGATATGATTAAATTTTTTGAGTTTTTCTGCAAATTTTAAAAACTGAGTTGAAACATTTAAAAAAATATTTTTTAAAAGATTTAGTTCAACCGAATAATTTTTGCAAAAAACTGCTTTGTGAACTCGGAAATTCTAGAACTTCAGAAATCTCGATTCAATATGTGTAGTTCAATTCCATAGTGTCTATCATTCCCCAAATTGTCTTTGATCTATTAAGTTCTATGTTAGTATGACAAAAAAAATTAAAAAAGAAATACGGTAACCAACAACAAATCCTCCAAATCAAACACGACTATCTCGTGAATCGGACGGCGTTGTCACACTCCTTTGACCTGATCAGTTCAAATTTCCCCTAAAAGACCCATTGGGCCCACGGAGTACTTGGGTCCACCCCTATTCCCCAAAGAAAAGGTCAATGACCATCAGTCCATGACCCTTTTGTTTCAGACCTGAACAATCAAAAACTATTTTATTAAAGCATTTTATTCTCTTCTTTCGCAGCCCTCGAGAAAGAAAAAGAAAAGTTTTCTAATATAAAAAAAAAAAAGGTGACTCCCTACTATTCCAGAATCCAACTCTACCAAAGAATAAAGTGGTAAAATTATTACTTTACTATTTGTCTTAATGGCAGGATCGAAATACTAAAGTCTGAATATCCCAATTTTGGCTTGAATTAAGACATCTATTCTTTAATTTATTACATAATTAATTTTTTTTAACCCTTAATAATTATTGTTTTTGAAAATAGAAATAACACATAAATAGAATAAATATTCAATGAATGAAAAATACATCTTAAGACATAAATAAGGATAGAATAGTCCAATCAATTTTCTAATTAATATTTATTAAGGGGCGTGTAAACGAGACGGAGGGAGTATTTTTTTTATAATAAGAATAATAATTAATCTCATATTACTAACTGGGACAATGGCATTCACCTTTCATTTTTCTGACCTTAAGAAAGAAAAAAGTAAAAGAAGAAAAGAAACCCTCGTAAAGGCCCAAGCAATCTAATGTGTCCGATCGTATTCGCACCTAAATTTGACGAGGCAGAAGTTAGATTAGAGTGACAGGTAAGTCACCTACTGTTTACTTTATCATAACTTTCTCTCTTTCCCCTTCTTTTTCTTTTATAACCTCACCAAAGCCATCAGTTTGACTCTTTATCAACTCTCTCTTCCAATATCCCATAATTCATTGATGTTTCTATTTGCCCAAATAACTATACTTCTCAGCTGTCCAAAATAGCTAATTATGGCTGTGGAACTAATGATGGATTACAGAAACACTAGGAATTGTACTTTCGTTGCCCAATTGGAAGAAAAATCAGTTGTACAAGAAGCATCTTCTGGTCTTGAAAGTGTTGAAAAACTCATCAGATTGTTATCTCAGACTCAGTCCCAACAAATACAGCATCAAAAACAGGGATATTTAGAGCAAAATAACTCTCCTGTGGAAATTGAAATGGTGGCAGATGCTGCTGTTACAAAGTTCAAGAAGGTAATTTCACTTCTAGATCGAAACAGAACTGGCCATGCTAGATTTAGAAGAGCCCCTGTGGCTTCTTCTTCTTCTCAAAATCCTACCAAAGATTATGTTGACACTAAAGTGTATTCTCCTACTCCGATCCAACAAATACCTCTTGTTTCTTATGACAATTATAATCAACAACTCCCTCTGGTTCCAAAGACCATTAGTTTCTCTTATTCTCCGGAGATGTCTCGTACAAACTCGTTCAATATCTCAACGTTAACAGGAGAAACAGAGAGCAAGCAACATTCTTCATCTTCAGCTTTCCAAATTACCAATCTTTCTCAGGTCTCTAATTCTGCTGGAAAGCCTCCTTTGTCTTCTTCTTCCCTGAAAAGAAAGTGCAGTTTATCCGAAAACGCCGTATCTGGCAAGTGCAGTGGCTCTTCTGGCCGATGCCATTGTTCCAAAAGAAGGTAACCAAATTCACTTTTCATCATCTTTAGCATTTTGTCCATTGAGTTGTTGAATTGTATCAATTGTATCTAAAAGCTTAATATTTTAGAGGGCACACCTTTATTCACTTGATTATGTCTGAAATAATTTTTGTAATGTGTAGTGGTGAAACATTTTATTTAAAATCTTAAGTTATTAGAGAAAATACATGTTTATTTGCTTAATTATGTCTTTAATATAGTCTAGTACGATAGGTTTAATGAAATGAATTCTTAACTGAATTTTACAGGAAATTAAGGCTGAAGAGGGTAGTTAGAGTTCCGGCAATAAGCATGAAGATGGCAGATATACCACCTGATGATTACTCATGGAGGAAATATGGACAGAAACCAATTAAAGGATCTCCACACCCAAGGTAATTAATCTAGAGAAAAATCACGTATATATTGGATTTTTTTTAATAGAGCTTAAGTATTTTTCGGAATTCCAATATTGTTTATCCATATATAAACAGGGGATACTACAAGTGTAGCAGTGTAAGAGGATGCCCAGCACGTAAACATGTTGAGAGAGCTTTAGACGATCCCACAATGCTGATTGTTACGTACGAAGGCGAGCATAACCATTCCCTTTCAGTTGCAGAAACAAGTAGTCTCATTTTAGAGTCTTCTTAGTTAGAACAAAGTGTAGTGATATTAATATAGCTTTATTTGCCCTACAAAGAAGAAGGGTTTTCCGATCGATGTAAACTGGAGTAATATGTTTAGAACAAGTTGAGTCTGTTGAGTCTTTAGTTCTATCTCAAAGGAGATTAAGCATCGCAATTAACTAAGTACTTTATTCCTTGCGAAAGTGCTGGACTTGCATTTCGTTTTCAATGGATTTGATTTTTAACAATGTTAGTGTAAGTAAATTTTATACTTCAGTGTAATTTCACATGTTTAGCATGTCATCTGATTTATTTTTCAGATATTAGTTCCGCATTATGGTCAATTACGTGTAGTTTTATTTAGGTCGACAGTCACGCTGTCTAAACCAATTTACAAGTAGTAGTAAAAAGCATAACTAAAGCAGGTTTTTTTTTGTGTGTATGTGCGGGGGGATAATGGATTAGGTGCGCTTGAATAATTCAAAGAAAGAGTTGATGCATTTTGACTTTATTTTACTTGTTAATTACTCGGTTGCTTTTGTCCTTGGATGCCTAACTTGCCCTCATTTCTATTGATCAAATAGAGAGAGACATCATCTAATGGAGTAGCTGTAGCTTTTCTTATTTAATTATTGTTAATTATTATCATCATTTTGTTTGGATGGTTTAAATGGTTGATCGAAAGTAAAAGCAAGAAAGTGACTTGGTCAAAAAATGATGATGCCGTAGTGGAGCACCCTTGTTGTTGATGTAAATGGTTGCTTTAGATGTCGTGTTTGGGACGGTTGACTTACCAAAAAGAAACTAAAAGACTCGGGGTTGGAATTATAAGTGAAGATAGGAATTAAGATGGTAGTTGGGAAAATGGGACGGCTAATTTACTTTTGTACTTACCATACTAATGACTAATACTAGTAAGGAGGAGAGACGTAAATGCAAACTTGTGTGTTTGCTTCGGAACATGTGGTTGTATAATCTCGGATAAATACTTATTTGCGCAAGATATTTCACCTGAAAGAGTATGACTGCATCTACTACTTTAAGTTTCAAGCTATATATAATTGCAAATTTTAGAAGACACAACATACACATATTAAATATGCATCAGAGACAAGTTATGATCTGAGCTCAACGAGTTTAGAATGAGTTTGATTTTATTATATGTATACATTTTTTTTTATATGTGTATACGGTCGATTAGCTCGTGGTGCATTCTAGTCTCTGACATAGTAGACCAGGCTCGAGACATGACAATAAATGACTGAAGATCGACCCCAAGTTCCACCGTGCTAGAACCCGGTGATAAGACGCCTGCCTTCAAGAATATCGAGGCCATGATGCCGGAACCGGTCCTAGCCTCAAACGACTTTGAAGAAACATTGACAGCACAACCAATGGAAGATCGAAATATCCATGACAGGCCGGATATTACGGCGGGAATCTCGACACGTACCGACAAAGATTTGACAATCAATAAATCAAAAGATTTTTACCTTTTATAGAATTGTACCTAAAGTAGGACTCCTCTACTATATAAAGCGGGGCTGATAATTCATAAAGTACATTGTAACATGCATTCCAAGGCAATATATTATTTGTTTTGTTATTAGTTCTTCTGCTTTTGTTCGTCAGTGCTTGTTCTTGCGAGCCCAGATCGAGGGCAAATATTTCACTAAGGCTTTAATCGTCTTCCTCGTGTGGTTTGAACTTACTTCATCCTTATTTATTTAATTTGTCTTTATTCATTGCTTTGTTTAAAATAAATCCGCGTATCCTCAAAACCATTTACACATTCAATTGTTATCCGACTTCGAGAGTAAACAGTTTAGCGCCCACCTTGGGGCTGAGGATAATAGTGGTTGTTTGATACAAATTTCTATAACACACACTACTTTACACTTGCTCTTTGGAGTGTCTCTAATTTCAGGTCAAAGCTCAAAATGTCAAACTCCCAGTCAATACCTCTACATGTTGGCAATGAGTCCGGTCATCACAGCAAAAATAACATAGTGCCCAATGGCGAGGCACCACCTGTTGATCCCGTTGGAATTCCGGTCGCTAACCCGATTAACGCCAACTCGCATATTGCCATCAACGCAAAATCTTCCTACCGACCCCGAGAATAGCGTCCGTGGTGAAGCCCGACCAGTAGCCCTAAAATACACAAGGCATTGGAGGGGACGAGATCAATTTACGGGTGATCTTCGAGATTTTACAGGCTCAACAGGCGGCGATAGCCTAGTTACAGAACCAAAGCCGCGCGCCGAGCAGAATTGAACCCGATCTATCTCGAGAAGTCACCTGCAGACACGAACCGATGACAGAGAGGCCGAATGAAAATGAATCGGGGACCAACCCTGAGATCATAAAGATGCTCGAGGAACTAGCAAAACGGGTAGAATTAGGGGAAAAGAAAATTGAAGCTAATGACAAAAAGGTGAAAACCTACAATACCAAGGTCGACCAAATCCCAGGAGCACCAACGATATTAAAAGGCCTGGATTCCAAGAAGTTCGTTCAAAAACCTTTCCCTCTAAGCGTGGCTCCTAAGCCGATCTCTAAGAAGTTCCGCATGCCCGAGATTCTTAAGTACAACAGAACGATCGATCCAAATGAGCATGTGATCTCCTATACGTGTGCCATCAAAGAGAACGACTTGGAGGATGATGAGATCGAGTCTGTCCTGTTGAAAATGTTCGGTGAGACCCTGTCAAAAGTAGCTGTGATATAGTATCAGAACTTACCTCCTAATTCTATTGACTCGTTTTCTATGCTTGCAGATTCCTTCGTAAAGGCACACGCCGGGGCTATCAAGGTCGGGACTAGAGAGTCAGTCCTTTTCAAAGTAAAACAGAAGGATAATGAGATGCTCGGAGAGTTCGTGTCCCGATTTCAAATGGAACGGATGGACTTGCCGCCGGTCACTGATGATTGGGCCGTTCAGTCTTTCACCCAAGGACTCAACATTTAAAGCTCGTTGGCTTCGCAATAGTTGAAGCAAAACTTGGTAGAATATCCAGTTGTCACTTGGTCCGATGTCTACAACCGGTATCAATCGAAAATCATGATCGAAGATGATCAGCTTGGGGCCCCTTCCGGGTTTGTGTATCCCGTCAGAACCATCGTTAGAGTCAAGAGAGACATCGATTGTGAACCAAGATCAATCAGGGATCGGTATTATCCGTACAATGAAGACCGAAGAATCAGTGATTTCGGGTGGAATCCTATAAGAAATTAAAGGAGGAATGACCGAGGTCAAAATAACCGGGGACTCATGAGAAAAAATAGCTTCAATAGGCCCGTCGGGCCTAAAGAAGCGCCAAGATTATCAGAGTACAACTTCAACGTCGATGCCGTCGCTATCGTATCTGTCGGATGCATCAAAGACACCAAATGGCCTCGACCTCTACAATCCAACCAGCCCAAAGGGATCCTAACCTAATGTGCAAATATCACGACACTCATGGCCACAGAACGGAGGACTGCCGACAATTAAGAGAGGAGGTGGCCCGGCTGTTCAACAATGGACATCTCCGAGAGTTCTTGAGTGATCGGGCCAAGAACCACTTCAGGAACAAGAATTTTAGTAAACAGGCCGAGCAGGAGGAACCTCAGCACGTCATCAACATGATCATCGGTGGGGTCGACATTCCCTAGGGGCCGATGCTGAAGCGCACAAAAGTATCCATCACAAGGGAAAAACGGACTCGGGATTATATACCGGAAGGAACCTTGTCTTTTAACGATGAAGATGCTGAGAGGATCGTGCAGGCCCACAACGATGCAGTGGTAATATCAATCCTCATAAATAAATCTCGAGTTAAATGTGTGTTAATTGATCCAGGTAGCTCAGCCAACATTATCAGATCGAGGGTCGTGGAACGACTCAGCCTACAAGATTAGATCGTACCTGCGGTCCAAGTCCTGAACGGGTTCAACATGACATGTGGGACCACTAAAGGGGAGATAAAATTACCAGTGAACGTCGCCGGAACCATTCAGGAACCCAAGTTCTATGTAATCGAAGGAGATATGAGAAACAACTCTTTGTTCGGGAGGCTATGGATTCACAACATGAGAGCAATACCCTCAACACTACACCAGTTGCTGAAATTCCCGATGCCCGGAGGAATCAAGACAGTGTACAGAGAACAAATGGCCGCCAAGGAAATGTTCGCGATTGATGAGGTAATCCCGGCGTTCACACTCTCGACATCGAAGTGTTCCGAATCTGATGGCCAAAGACGAGGCCAAATAGTAATTACCGATACCAGCCTCGACAGAATCGGAGAAATAAGGGGTAGACGGGAATGATGATTACGGAGTTCCCTGATCTTTCATAGCCCCCCACGATTCCGATGCTACCAAATCAACGGTCGAGGAACTGGATCAAGTCGTACTAACCGAACACTTGCCCGATCGAAGGTATACCTGGGCACGGGGTTAAGCCCCGAGCTCAGGAAAAAACTCATTTAATTTCTTATAGCTAATAAAGATTGTTTCGCTTGGTCCCACCTTGATATGACAGGGATCTCGCTGAAGATAACCACTCACAAGCTACATTTGAACCCGAAGTTCCACCCGGTCAAGCAGAAGAGGAGACCTCAGTCCGAGGTCAAACATGCTTTCATCAAGGATGATGTATCTAAACTCCTTAAAATATGGTCCATTCGGGAGGCTAAATACCCCGATTGGTTAGCTTAGTGGTAGTCCCTAAAAAAAGGAATAAATTAAGAATGTGTGTAGACTATAAAGACATGAATAAGGAATGTCCCAATGACTCCTTCCCTTTGCCCAACATCGATTGCATGATCGATGCAACAGCCGGCCACGAGATCCTCAGTTTTCTCGATTCCTATTCCGGGTACAACCAAATATGGATGAACCCGGGCGATCAGGAAGAAACCTCATTCATCTCTAAGTACGACACTTACTGCTATAACGTGATGCCATTCGGACTAAAAATGCCGGTGCCACCTATCAACGCCTAGTAAGCCGGATGTTTGAGGAACAAATAGGAAAATCAATGGAGGTTTACATTATATGTTAGTTAAGTCCCTGCGAGCAGGGGACCATTTGAAACATTTGCAAGAAACCTTCGGCATATTGAAGAAATACAATATGAAGCTGAATTCGGAGAAGTGTGCATTTGGAGTCGGATCTGGTAAATTCCTCGAATTCATGGTATCCAACCAGGGATTCGAGATCAACCCTGATAAGATCAAAGTCATCGAAGATATCACTGTTGTGGATAACGTGAAGGCCGTGCAAAGATTAACCGGATGCATAGCCGCCCTAGGACGATTCATCTCGAGGTCTTCCGACAAGAGCCACTGGTTCTTCTCACTGTTGAAAAAGAAGAATAACTTCTCGTGGACCCCGGGTTGCCAACGAGCCCTGGAGGAGCTCAAGCGATATCTATCGAGCCCGTCGCTATTTCACACGCCGAAGACAGACGAGCAGCTATACCTTTACCTAGCAGTATTAGAGATAGAGGTAAGCGGAGTCCTAGTCCGAGAAGAGAAAAGTACACAATTTCCAATTTACTATGTTAGCAGGACTTTAGGCGAGGCCGAAACTAGATACCCTCACATAGAAAAATTGGCGCTCGCTTTGCTAAGCGCCTCGTAGGAAGCTAAAACCATATTTTCAATGTCAGCCCATAAGTGTTGTGACTACTTACCCATTGAGGAATGTAATGCATAAACCTGAGCTCTCGGGATGGTTGGCCAAATGGGCAGTGGAGATCAGCGGGTACGGTATTGAATATCGGCCCCGGACCTCCATTAAGTCTCAAATTTCGGCAGACTTTGTGGACAACTTTACGCTGGCCCTGATACCTGAGGTCTAAAGAGAGTTATTATTGAACTCGAGGACTTCTCCAGGGATTTGGACCCTCTTTACGGATGGCGCCTCGAACGCAAAAGGGTCCGGACTTGGAATCGTATTGAAGCTACCAACAGGCAACATAGTTAGAAAATTTATTAGAACTGTAAAATTGGCTAACAACGAGGCCGAATATGAGGCCATGATTGCAGGTCTCGAACTAGTCAAAAGCTTGGGGGCGGAGGTAATCGAAGCTAAGTACGACTCCCTCCTTGTGGTAAACCAAGTTAATGGGACGTTCGAGGTCAGAGAGGAACAAATACAAAGGTACCTGGATACGTTGCAGGTAACATTACACCGGTTCAAGGAGTGGACTCTACAATACATACCTCGGGATCAATATAGTGAGACTTATGCCCTTGCTAACTTGGGATCGTCGGCCGAAGACGATGAGTTCAACTCGGGGGTAGTTATACAACTCATGAGATCGGTGGTGGAAGAAGGCCACACCGAGATAAACTCAACAAGCTTATGTTGGGACGGGAGAAACAAATATATAGAATATCTGAGGACCGGAAAATTGCCCTCGGATCAAAAGGATCGAGGGCCCTACATACGAAGGCAGCCCGGTTTAGTTTGTCCGAAGATGGAACACTGTTCAGAAGACCATTCAATGGCCCGCTCGCGATATGTCTAGGACGGGGAGATACCGGGTACGCTCTGAGGGAAATTCATTAAAGCACCTGTGAAAATCATTCAGGCGCCGAATCATTGGTTCGAAAAATAATTAGAGCCGGCTAGTACTGGATCGACATGGAATGGGATGCGAAGGAATTTGTACGAAAATATGATGAATGTCAAAGGCATGATCCGATGATTCATCAAGCCGGGTAGCTGCTACATTTGGTCTAGTCACCCTGGTCGTTCATGAAATGGGGGATGGACATCATTGGCCCCCTTTCATGGGCACCCGGTAAGGCTCAATTTATATTGTTTATGATTGACTATTTTTCTAAGCGGGTGGAAGCCCTGGCATATGAGAAGGTCATGGAGAATGAAGTCATCGATTTCATTTGGGACCACATCATTTGTAGGTTCAGAATGCCGGCCGAGATGCTGTGCGACAATGGGAAACAGTTCTTCAGCAATAAAGTAAGCAAGTTTCTCGAAGACCATAAGATGGTCAAAGTCGAAGAACCGAGTCTCAGATTCCGATATGCAACAAAGAATCGAATGGTGAAGCCATGAATACGAGCCTGGATCTGATAGATGAAAGGCGCGAAGCCGCCCTTGTTCGGTTGGCCGCCCAAAAATAGCGGATCGAGAGGAATTACAATCGAAGAGCCAACCTTCGACATTTCAATGTCGGGGACTTAGTGTTAAGGAAGGTCATGCCTAAGCACCCGAAACCCGAACGAAGGAAAGTTGGGGCCGAACTGGGAAGGTCCTTATCAGATTATCGATATCTCCAGAAAGGGATCATAGAAACTCGGAACAATGAACTGTGAGCAACTACTGAACAACTAGAACATAACTCACTTGAAGCGATATTACTGCAAAGGTACGACCCCATTCATTACTTTTATTTATTTACATTTTGATCTAACACTTGTAGGCGACCGTCGAAGAACGACACAATTCTTAAGCCTGAAAGCATGCGTTGCCTTTTTCCCTTGAACCGATTTTGTCCCAAATGGATTTTCCGGCAAGGTTTTTAATGAGGCAACAGTAAATCGTGCTAACTTGGAATTGAAGACCAATTACGAACCAGTATCGGAGATCACGACAACAACATTCGGGGCTTCTCTATGATCAGCCTCGAACATTGGGGGGGGCATCACCATCGAATAATGACTTTAGCAAGGAAAGAAACGTTGTGATCGAATGGTCTCGGCTTGATCGATAGGATTTGCTGTAAGGTCCAAACGGTCAAATGGACCGTGCCCACATAGACTGCTCGAACCCTAGCACAAAGCTTGTACACATGTGTAACCATATATATTACGCACAGAAATAAAAAGGAGTTTCTAACTTGCGGATACATATCTTGTCAATTTTCTTTTCTTTCTTTTCTCTTAAGGAATTTCCTACATTCGATCCCCTAATGATATCGAGCCCAAGGGCCTTCATTATTCGGGTCCAACAGATCGCTCTCACTCGGGGACTGTCGTCCAAAGACACACCCGGACACTCCGGGATATCAAAGCTCGAGGCCACAAGACCTTTAGGCAGCACCCGAACCATAAAGGCTACGGCTATCTCTATTTGGGGACTGTTATCTTGGGCAAGCCCGAATAACTCGGGGTAACTAGCCCACTGGGCAACACCCAAAGTAACAAGGCCACAGCTATATTAAAACGGCTCGGAGACGTTTGAGACCCGTAACAAAAAACAAGACCTTCAAAATTTCTAAACTGGTTCTAAAGGCTACCCTCAGCAAAATTATCATCTAAAAGGTTCTACATATTTTGGGGAAAGCTCCTGGTCATACCGAGCACCCACGAATCGTAAATGAAATATTATCGAAAGAAAGGCCTGTTCGAACCTCCGAACAAGACCTAAGTATTACATACTAAGACATTTCGATCTTTGCAAACATAAATAAAGCGAAGGAAAACAAACTTAGAAACAAAAAGTACAAAAGTACAAAAATACAAAAACAAAGGAAAATGTACTAGGCACTTAAACGGCCTGGTCTTCACCGGAGCCCGCCACGTCGCCAGAGTCTTCGGAGTCCCCTCCACCCCCGGATCCTCTTGAACCCTTGGAGTCTTCTTCATCTTCGGGATATGTCAAATTTTTAGCCTCGGCTTCAAGTCCCTTACCACTCTCAATCTCAGCTGATAAGTCGAAACCCCGAGCATGAATTTCCTCGAGGGCCTCCCTTTGGGATTGCCGCTTCGCGTGCTTGACGACATCTTTCAGTCGATCCTGGGCCGCCTCAGCATAAGCCTTATATTGAGCCACCATCTCGTTGGCATCAGCTTTCACCATCGCAACCACCGACTTAGCCGTTTCGAGCTCCTTGGCAAGAGTTTCTCTATCAGAGTTGGCCGAGCTTAGCTGAGACGCTCCTCAACATTTTGGGCCCACACCTCGGCCTTTTACTTTGCTGCCCGAAGTTGGACCTCTACCGAAGTCAGCTGCGCCTGAGCAGTCTCCTTTTTCGAGGTCAGGCGGTCCATCCGAGCTTTCCATTCTTCAGCCTCGGCCTTAACTGCATCCATCTCAGCTCGGAGTTGATCGATCTGATCGATCTTCTGTTGGACCTGCGGATTCCGACCATTAGTCACCGTGTCTAGCTCGTAGTCACTAACTTCAAATATTTTTACCTGTTCGACCAAGTCAGCATGCTCCTTCCGAGCCACCTCCAGCTTAGCTCGGAGGCTCTTAGCCTCCCCTTCACGATGCTCACTAAGGAGTTTGTAAGTTTCTCTCTTCTCAATAAGCCCTCGAACATCAGCTTCAAGCTGGTTCAGCTCGTCCCGATATCTAAGAAAAGTTTCATGGTGAAGCACTGAGGCCTACAAACACAAAAGAAGAATGTTAGGGTTATCTATGAATTAATCTAGGTACGAATTAAAGTCATCAAGAGATATCTAAAGTTATCTGGTTTAGCGCCTGTTGAGCTTCGTTGAACAGGCAGGGCGCATCTACCTCGTTCATTTTGGCTTGATCTTCCTCGGTCACCAGACACCGAAGGTAACTGGCCACCCCTATGGGGACGGAAAGGACCTGAGTATCCTCCAGAATAGAGATGATGATGGACCGCTTCCGATGAGGATCCACACTCGAAGTTGGGAACCGGTTGATCAGTTTCGGGCTTAAGGAAGGCCCGCTTGCTCCCGAAGTTAGATTCATCTTCGGTACCTCTAAGTCACCCAATCTAGTGACGTCCTCTGTGGAGGTGTAGTCCACTCCATCAAAAAAGCTACGAAAGGGGTCGTCCGCTCCACGGGCCCTCTCGTTGGGACGCTCTTTCACCGTTTGAGCCTCGTTATACATGGACTCCGTAAACGAATTCGGTGATGTCTATCACACCGAGTGCTTCCTTCGGGGCATTGTCCACATCCCTGAAAGCCTCGGCCCCAGCCTCCTCATCGACCTCCTTAGCTTGAGGCAGGTCGATCTCGAGATTCTCTGGTTCGGAGGCCCCTTTGCCTTTGTGTGAGCAAATCTGAAGGTGGTGCTCGGGCACTGGTGCTGTCCTTTGGCTTGCGCACCAGCCTTCTTCTTGTTTTCTTTTTCTCCGAGATCGGGGAACTCAGAGCCCTCTTTCTTTTCTTCTCTCCGGCCTGTCTCGGAGTAGGGAACTCGGTAGATAGGTCCTCGCTACCGGCTGGAGGCCTCAGTTCGGCATCCTTAGATAAACCTGCAAAAAAAAAAGTAAAAAGGAGTAAGGACTCAAGGATAAAAAGGGAATCCAAATATTGCCTATTTAGGAAAGGAGTTTCACCATGGGAACGGGCCTCCCAACGGCCCTTCGAGAGCTTGTGCCATGATGGCTCGGAGTAGGGCATCTGTGATACAATACCCTCAACCCACTCCTTGAGTTGAGGGACAACATTCGGGACCTGAGCGATGGCTGTACCGCCGCAAAACACCGATAAAGAAGAAAGAAATAAGTAAAAAATCGACTTGCGAATCTATAATGTTACATACGTTATGTATTCTACTTCTCGGGGAATGGCATACGCTCGGATGGGATCAGGTCCGAAGTCCTCACTCGGACAAAACGGCCTTGCAAGCCCCGATCCTGGTCTTCATCAATCCTCTAGAATGGGGCTTTGCTAGCTCAGCTCACGAGCTTTATTAGTCCCTCCCGAAAGATTCGGAGGCTGTACAAGCGTAGAAGATGGTCAACGACGAATGAGCATCCATCGATTCTGCTCACGAAGAACCGGAGGAGGATCATGATTCTCCAGAGCGAAGGATGAATCTGACCGAGGCAGACCCGTACCTCTTACAGAAATCAACGATGACCAGGTCCATTGGGCCCAATATAAAGGGATAAGTTTAAACACTTTGGTATCCCTCGACATGGGTGGTGATGGCTTCATCGGGGTCAGGGATCACTATGCCCATACCGGCCCAGTTACAGTCTTTTCGGACCGTAAGGAGGACTTCTTCAGTGATCGAGCATATGTATCTCGAGACCTCCTCACACGGGCCTTGTACGGAGGAAGGTTTTTCAACCTTAAAATTGACATTGACCGAGCATCCTTCGAGGATGAACATTTTCAAAGGGGGTTCTGGTACTGGTTCATCGACGGCAGTACGCGAAATAGTCTCCTCGGCCTCAGTAGTCAGCCGCGAAGTAGAAGGGGTCTCTTTCTGGGGAACAGTTTTGGAAGTCTTTGCCACTTCTTAAAAAGATGGAGGAAAAGGAGAAAGAAAGAAAGTTGGAGGATTGTACTTGTTGGCTTGAGATGAAGATAAACAAGAGTCTTGCAAAGAATCTCAGATAACTAGAGTAAAAATGCTAGACAGTATTGAAATTTTAATAGTACGAGGGTAGAAGGTTTGGATGTAAAGTTAAAATGACTAAAGGAAGAGTTATTTATAGTATTTCAGCGATGGTTCGCATCCAGGAACTGTCGACCGGCGGCTGACATGCATTTAATGCCATCAGGACTTGACTGACAAGACGTTTCGATTGTTTTGTCGTTTCTGTCACGGTGTATCAAAGTGAGAATCAGAAGCTCATGTCGTTTCTCGTCTACTACTTTCCGGAAAACAAGGGGACTATCTGTATACGGTCGAAATCAAGCTCGTGGTGCATCTTAGCCTCCGACATGGTAAGCCAGGCTCGAGACATGACAATAAAGGAATGAAGATCGACCCCAAGTCCCACCGTGCTAGAACCCGGAGATAGGACGCCTGCCTTCGAGAATATCGAGGCCATGATTCCGGAACCGGTCGTAGCCTCAAACGACTTTGAAAAAATATTGACAGCACAACAAACGGAAGACCGAAATATCCATGACCGGCTGGATATTACGGCGGGAATTTTGGCACTTACCGATAAAGAATCGACAATCAGTAAATCAAAAGATTTTTTTACCTTTTATAGAATTGTACCTAAAGTAGGACTCATCTACTATATAAAGGGGGTCTAATAATTCATAAAGCACATTGTAACACGCATTCCAAGGTAATATATCATTATTTGTTCTGTTATTAGTTCTTCTACTTTCGTTCGTCAATGCTTGTTGTTGCGAGCCCAGTTCGAGGAAAAATATTTCACTAACGCTTAAATCGTCTTCCTCGTGTGGTTTGAACTTACTTTATCCTTATTTATTTAATTTGTCTTTATTCATTGCTTTGTGTCAAATAAATTCGCGTATCCGCAAAACCACTTACAAATTCAATTGTTATCCGATTTCGAGTGCAAACTATATGATTATATAGTTCGGACATAAAGTAATAGATTCAACTTAACGCACATGAAACCTAAACCTACCTCTAATTTGTATTATTATCTAAAAAATGACTTGGTGCATGAATGCTACAATATTATCACATACCTGAAATTTCTAGATCCTTTGTTGGTTGAGAATGGGATATAAGACAAAAATGGCTGGCTGTAGTTTTAGAAATAAGACTGAACTATACTGAAATGGTTGGTGTGAAAAGTCTTGAACCCCACGCATAAGAGGATGATGGAAATCAATGTTTTTGGTTCACAAGTCAAAGAAGAGCAGATGGGGAGATTGAAGAATAGGGTTATTATGGTTCAAAGTATGGGGACCTACCTTTTGTTTTCTCCTGCGCCCTCTTTTTCTCTTTAATTTGCTCAACGTCAAACCTGCTGATATATCATGCATGGAATCCTAGTGTATGGATGTGTCCGTCAGTGTCAACCTTCGTGGTCATTTTGTGGTCTTATTTTCTGCCCTTCTTTCGTTGATTTCCCCTTACCACACGCAATAAATTTTGAAACTCTTCGCGGGAAGAAGTATATATCTATATCTATTCATCTATATCTATATTTATATTTATATTATTATAAAAGCACAAATAATTTATACTAAATATTGAACGATTAAAATATCTTCAAAATGTTAATAGACTTTTATAACTTGAGGATACAATTGTAAATCACCAAAGGCTGAATTCTTTTTCCATTTAAACTACACTTGACAAGCCTACAAAGTAAATTTTGGGTCAAACTAACTTAGGAATTTATTTGAATATGTGCTTCAACGTGGATATTGAGCATAATTATGGAAGAATAAGAAAAATTGAACATAAATTGAGAATTCACTGTTATGACCACTTCGAGAATATTCTGCTCACGAAAATTCAAGTGCTGCTGCTAACCTTTTTTTAAGATTGTTATTAAACTTTATACACAGTGAGTAACAATTTAGAATATCTATTCAACTGAAATTTATAACTTTCGAGGGAATTTTCTTGAATTTTCACTTGAATTTTCTTTTATGTCAAGGAAATTTAACAACTTATACATAATTAAAAAAAAATTATTTTGCTCTATTTGTAAATATAATTTTAAAACGAAGGAGATTTACTTGAGTCCCCATTCTTTAACGTTGCTCCGCCACTAAAGATATTCGTGTGTCGCAAGAACATAAAGAATAATTATATTAAAAGCACAAACAATAATGTTGGTTGATAAAAATTTACTTTAATAATTAAGTTCATATGGGATAAAATTATAATAATATAAACTTTCAATTGAAATTTCACCTACTATTTTGAAATGAAATGTCATCAACGAATTCAAGTATGCAAGGGAAACTTTATGCTAAATTATAATTAAATTAGCATTACACTCTCTGGTTGGAAATCGAAATAAACCATAAAAGCCAATAAATTTATGACAGAATTAGATTAGATAATGAACAAGGCATGCTGAAAATATTAAATTACGTGAAGATAATCTATGGACAATATATCCTCCCGTTCTTCTATGATTTGGAATTTGAATATAAGCTATCATATTGAATGAGTTGGTTTGAATTATATACTATATTTTAAGGAATTGATTGTCAAACGCCGTACATGTTATTAGTTTTATAATATTTATGCAATTGAAAATTTATTACTTTGGAACGGGTAATATTTGGCACAGAATCTTCGTGCATCGCATGAACGTAGAGACTAGTACACATTTACAATATTGCATCGAATTTTTAGCGCTATGTCTTATATATTTTTTAAATATCACTTTTTATGGATTATTACTCATAGTTAATTATTTAGGTGAACTGATATTTAATTTATCTTCAATGTTACGTATAGAAGTTACCGGCCGCATGAAAGAATATACACACAAAAATGATTACAGTTTAACTTTTTTGAACTTACAATGAATATATTTTATGCGGCTAAAGCTAAGTGACCTACAACAATATGCAACACTATATACTAAGTGTAGTTTGGTAACCTAGACAATAAAGTAAATAGTATATGTAACAAATTTAATACATTGAGTATGGTGCAAAAATATTCATGTAAGTTAAATCCTAATAAAGTTGAATTAACTTTAACAACAAGTGTTGACATATAATTTGCATGCAATCCTCCCTACTCCCAGAAAATGATAAAAGAAAAGAAAAACGTGTTTGGTTTTTAAAGGGAGGAAACGTAAATAGTATTAAAATAGCAGAATAAAATATTAGAGTTCGAGCATATATGACTTCGAAGCTGATTTGCTGTTCACAATCTCCATAATGGATTTCTTAATCGTTTTGTATTTGGCACAATATCACTAATTCCTTAGTGTACACACTAAGCTGTCTTTAGTCTTAGCTTATCATGTTCTACCTTTTTTTTCATCAGTCGATATCCTTCTTTATATTTTGAATATGTTAATAAGTTTGTATTTTGTTTATGCCTCCAGGGTGAGCTAACGAATATCCATGCATACAAGTTTGTTGGGTCTTTTCTCTTTTGAGGCTTATCTTTCATTTCTGTCGTCTTCAAATTGCTTTCCATCGTCATCTTGCAATTATTTTGTATATAATTAATTTTCAGAAGCATGCTGCTTTTATTTCATGGCTTGCATTGTTCATTCTAAACTGTAGCATGGAAGAGAGGGTGGTTCCATCTCATTTGCAGTAAATATCACCATGAAAAACTGTTAGTTACAGTAATGATTGAATTTTGACAAATAAGATGTATTACAATTTTAAATTTCAATATAGTTGGATATACTTGAACCTTAAAAGCTGAAAAAATTGAATAAAATATACTTTGTTCCACTTTATTTGGAAACATTAGTGTTTGAAAAATTTACGAGGTTGTTCTTTGACTATACTTTTTTCAAATATTTATAAATATTTTGACTTGTAAGTGAAACTTATACGTAGTACCTTTTTCTTTTTAATATGAAATTTTGGTTTTTAAAAATTTAAAGAATATATATCTAATTTTACAGTCAAAATTAATAACTTTGATCCTCATGCTTCAAATCGTGCCACATAAAGTACAATCGAGAGAGTTAATATAAGTGAAAATTATATTAGGGTAAATTAGAATGTCTCAAAATATTTTGTGTGTGTCAGATAAACTGGAAACTGGGAACTCGTCATTTCTTGTTTGGGCCACGGAGTGTCGTTGCTATTTTATTGTAGGGATTTTGACCTTCCTATACACTATGAAATCTTATCACTTTTCCTATTCAAGTTTCAATTTAATTACATGGACATATATAATTTACCAATTATATACACTTTAGGAATTAAATGATGTAACGACCCGACCGGTCGTTTTGAGTTCCAGTGCGTCGTTCGGCAGTTTGAGGCATTGGGTAGCTTCACTTCATGTATTATGACTTGTACGCGTAGTCGGAATTGAATTTCGGAAAGTTCGGGGTTGATTCGGATGGAAAATTCTCAATTCAGAAGCTTTAAGTTGGAAAAGTTGACCAAGGTTTGACTTTTGAGAAAACAACATCGGAATCGGGATTTGAAGGTTCCAATAGATTCGTATGATGATTTCAGACTTGGGCGTGTGTTCGGGTTGAGTATCGGGTGGTCCGGGAGCAATTCGGCGCTTATTATGGAAAGTTGGCATTTTGAAAGTTTTAGAATTTCATAAGTTTGGGTTGAAGTGTATTTTGATGTTATCGATATCCTTTTGAGGTTCCAAGCCTTGGAATATGTTAGTATTGTGATTTATGACTTGTGCGTAAAGTTTGGCATCATTCCGGAATTTTTAATTGTAATTCGGACGCGCTCGTCGAAGTTGGAATGTTCGAAAGTTTAAAGAGAGGTTTCGATCGTCGATTCATAGTTTTGATGTTGTTTGGTGTGATTTGAGGCCTCGAGTAGGTTCGTGTCATGTTTTGGGACTGGTTGGTGTGATTGGACGGGGCCCAGGGGCCTCAGGATGGCTTCGGACCAAGTTTGGGTGATTTGTAGCTGTTGGTTTCTGGTGTCCTTGGCATGCTTCGCGATCACGAAGAGGGAGACGCGATCGCGGAAGGTAAGTGGGAGCAATGGGATTTGTTCTTCGCGTTCACGCGCTAAGGAATGCGATCAAGTAGTGTCCTGGGCTGGATCGTCGCGTTGGCAAACGAAGTTACGCATTCGCGTAGTGTTGAAGCAAGGGTGATGGAATTGGTCTCCGTGAACGCGAAGTTGTCCCGCATTCACGATTGTTGGACTGGTCGTGCTTCGCGATCGCGAATCTTCAGAGGCGATTGCGTAGGGCATTTTCGGCGGCAGAGGTGGTATTGTTTCGCGATTGCGAGGCTTTAGACCACGATCATGAAAGGCAATGCTTGGGCAGAATTATTTTAAATCGGGATTTTCGCTCATTTCTCTCTTGGTTTGGGCGATTTTTGGAGAGTTTCAAGGGGAGATTTTCATCATCTATTGCAAGGTAAGTAATTCCTGCATATATTAGCTAACTACATGGATTCTACAAGGATTTAAACATGGAAACTAGTAGAAATTGTGAGATTTTGAAAGAAACCTATAAATTGGTATTTTTAGATTTTTACCACGAAATTGGATATGGAATTAGGAATAAATTATATATTTAAGTTCGTTGTGTTATGGGTAAAGTTTATCTTCGAAAATTTTTGAAATCCGGGCACGTGGGCCTGATGGTTGACTTTTCGAGCAGAGTTGAGAATCATTATAAATTGTTAAATTATACGCATTGGAGTATATTGTGATTGAGTTGTACATTATTTGACTAGTTTCAGATCATTTGGCTTTGATTGAAGAGTTAGAGAGGCATTGAAGCCGGTATGAAACTTCGGAGCGAGGTAAGTCTCCTGTCTAACCTTGTGAGGGAAAAACTACCCTCTAGGTGATGTAATTGTTATGTGCTACTAGTTGTGGGGGCTACACGTACGCACGAGGTGATGAGAGTCCGTACATAGCTAAAGCATGTTTATGTTCGGGTAGACTTAGGACTTTATCATGTAACATTAAAATTATTTGAACTCATTCTGCTGGCTTAATTAATTGAATTTATAAATGAAATTGATTTAAAAATGCATATGTATATTAGGCCGAGCCTTATCACCTTGAGTTGTTGGCAAGTTATTTGAGAAACAGTAAAGGTTCTATTCACTTTATGCTCACGTATTGTATTGTAAGCACGTGTCTCGTAATTCAACAAGTTCCTTCCTTTCTTGTGGAGCGGACCGAATGTCTCGGCAGTATAATAGATGCATCTATGGTTTGTGTCGATCAACCCTCGGCAATGTACATATTATTCTGGATCGGCTCGTACGACCTCAACATAATCGTGTGTTATATCGCTAGCAGTCCGAATATTCACGAGATTATCCTTCCACTGATGCCTGGCATTTTATATGGTATTCCTTATCCGTTTGATACTTGCACTTGACACATCTGAGCTATGAGATAGAATATGAGACTGAGAAATTTATATCTTTAAAGGAAATTTTTGGAAGATTATGTAACTTACAGTTTTACCCCATTATTACTATTGGGCTTTATATCTGCTTATGATTTATCGTATTGCTTTATTGGACCTCTAGTAAGTGTCGATGTCGACCCCTCTTCACTACTTCTCCGGAGTTAGGCTAGATACTTACTAGGTACGCGTTGATTTACGTACTCATGCTGCACTTGTGCACTAAATGTGCAGGATTTGACAGGTTTATTTAGTGGTCATCTTGGCGCGTAGGCGCAGCTGCTGACGAGACTTAATGGTGAGCTGCAAATTCCATGGTACGTATCGCAGCCCACAGAGTCTCCATCGTACCATTTACTTTATCTTGTCTTATTTACATTCCAGACAGATGTTGTATTATTATTGTACTCCTTAGTAAATGTTCATGCACTTGTGATACCGGATTTTGGGATAGTCTAGTTGATGCTTACGGATTCGCATATTATGATCACCTTTTATTTTTATGCATTACTAGTTATGTAGGTACTCGCATTTATAAAGGTGGAAATTTTCTTACTTAATAAAAAAAATTATGATTTCAAAAGTAAAAATATGAACAATTAACGTGATAGTTCATCGTTGGCTTGTCTAACGGCGACATTGAGCGCCATTACGGCCTATAGTGGGTTTTAGATCGTGATAAATGAGATATCAATTAACTCTTTAATCACGCTATTCAGTATCTAACGTACATATCCCACTCCCTCCACGTTTCTCATCCCACACCCCCCACGATTCTGATCTTCTCTCCCTCCATTAACGCTTTCTTCCATTTTTGTTCAAAAAGCTTTTACAATTTCTTTCTCAAATTTTCTGATTTCTCTCTCAAAATCCCAACGACATCCTTAGTGATTCAAATATTTCCTCCTTTACGATGAACAAGAAAGGAACTCCAAGGAAAAGCCCTAAAAAAGCTACCGATGGTGATATTCCTACTTTTGATTTGGGTGCTTTCTCACAAGATTCATCTAAAAAAAGGGTAAAATCCCGAAATGCAACACCAGAGAGAAATTCCTAGCTTTCCCCTCGTGAGGCTAGGGCAGAGGCGCGAACAAAACTCAAGCATGACAGGGATGCTGCTGAAGCTTCGACATCTACTAAATCAGTAAAACGGAAGGGCAAAGAAATTGATCATCATGACGATTTCGTCGAAGAAGAAATAATTCTGAAACTTGCAAAAAAAATTCAAAGTTTCTCCTACTGGCAAACCTTCAAAAAGGAAGAAGGTTCAAAAATCTCCTAAAAACACATACCCCAACAGTCATTAGAGAAGGTAAATTGTAGTACTTATAATTTTTATTTTTTATTTTTAGTTAAAAAGTTGTTTTCATTCTCACCCTGATACCTAATTTTTTGTTATTTTGTAATTGTAGAAATATTGTCTACATTGTGTCTATTTATTGTTGTTTATCAATTTTTTTACATATTTCTAGAAATTGTAGATTTATTGTATATTATTTGAAATAATCTTGTTAGGGTATGTATTACATGATTTAGTTGGATTTATTGGTTAATTTGTGCTCTCTTCGTAGATGTTAGTTTCATTATCTATAAAAAAAAATTGTATATATTATGTCCAGTTGTTAGTTTTCCCCCAACTTTTTAAATGTAGGTTACTTTCTAGTTTCTTGCTCTAAACATAAAATTGTCAGTTCATTTGTAGCTTCACTGTAGTTCAATTATTGTATTTGTTTATTAATTTATAATTTATTTGTTTGCAATGTATTACTATCTTTCTGGCTGTAGATAAAATGTAGCAGAATTGTTAATATTTTGTTTTTCTATCTTTAAACATGTTTTGTTAACTTATTTTTTCTTCTGGTGCAAAATCGGATATTTTTTGCACCACATGATGTTGATTATGGCATCATTGGGTTTCAAACATTATCTGACCCTACTGTTCCTGCCCAAATCAAGGTATTATTGTCTGAAAATAGGATAAAATTGTTTAACAAGACATGTTTTGGGCACTTTCTTCGCATGCCCAAAATATTTCCAAAATTAGGCAATTCACCTTCTGATGAAGTATGAATTGAACGCATCCGGGTCTGATTGTTTTTCCAGTAGAGATAAAGGGTGAGAGGCTGAACTTTGGGTTGAGGGAGTTTGCTCTGATTACTGGCCTCAAATGTTTTAAAGAAGTAACCTACTTTGGTTACACACCTAAATATGATAGTAAAACAATGAGGAATTATTTTCTGAACAAGGAAAAAGTTGAGAAGTCGTACCTGAAACAAATTTGTAACCAGCCATAGTTGGGTGAATGATGAGGATGCAATCAAGCTATGTATTCTGTATCTTATAGAGTTCTTCCTCTGTCCTGCCGAGAAAGATAATGGTTTGATAGACCATTTTAGGTTCTATTTGGTTGACTCGGGGTAGTATGTGAATTTCGCATGTGGTATAGAAGTTTATACACTTTTGTTTCAGTCTGTAAGGCATAAGTTGAACCCATCTGTGCATTTTTATATTCTTCGAGGTTTTCCACTCGCTATGCAAATATGGTTGTATGAGTGTTGCTCTACAGTAAACATAGGTATTGCTACAAGGGTTGGTAATTCGATCCCCTGTATCCTTAACTGGACAACAACAAAGGACAAGATATAAATTTCTGCATTGGAAGAGAAGATGATCAAACCATCACGGACCATGGTAAATTTTTTCACATATTTATAAGGTAACACAAAATATTGACATACTTAACACAACAATTCTACATGTTTATGGTACAGACAATATAACTACAATTTATAAACAAATTATATACATATGATGACTAACTCCCTCATATTTTTCTTTCACTCAGTTTACCAACATGATTGAAGCCCCAGAAGAGCTTTCTAGAATGACTTTGCTAGACAAAGTTAAATATATGTTTGAAGAAGCTGAAACGCAGGCCGAGCATCCGACAAATGCTCCATCTTCATCTGGCACTAACCAGTCAATGCGAATAGATGACAAGAAAGCAATTCTGCAACAACTAAAAAAATTAAGAAAAGATGTTCATAAGGTAACGATATGATATTCCTAGCTGGTTTCTGTAATTTATGTTATGCCAAATATTTCTTTAACTATTTTTATTTTTATCCTTAAGTCGGTTCAGACCTTGGATTGTTCAAGAAAGATGTATACCTAATTCTTGATTTTTAGGCTTATATATATGTAAGCCTCTTATTGTCAGATACATTTTAAGATTTTTTTCGTTCTCTAGGTTTTTGAAGAACTAGGTAGCATTCATGTAACGACTCGACCAGTTGTTTTGAGAGTTGTAGCCATATTTCCCCATTTACTACTCTTTTTATGCTTTATAGTTGTTATGTGACTTTCCGGGGTGGTTGATTCGGGCCCGGAGAAATTCGAAATGAATTGAGGTACTTAGTCTCAAAGTTGGAAGCTTAAGTTGAAAGGGTTGACCAGATGTTGACTTATGAGCAACCGACTTCGGAATGGAGTTTTGACGATTCCGTTAACTCCGTTGGGTGATTTTGGACGTAGGAGCGTGTCCGAATTGTATTTTGGAGGTCCGTAGTTGAATTGGATTTGAAATGGCGAAAGTTGGAAATTTAGAAGTTTGACCGAGAGTAGACTTTATGGTTACCAGCTCGGATTGGAGTTCCGGGAGTCGGAATAGGTCCGTGGTGTCATTTGTGACTTGTGTGCAAGATTTGGGGTCAATCGGACGTGTTTGGATAGGTTTCGGCATCATTTGTAGAAGTTGGAATTTCCTTAGTTTCAATAGGCTTGAATTGGGGTACGATTCGTGTTATTGATGTTGTTTGATGTGATTTGAGGGCTCAACTAGGTTCGTATCGTATTTTAGAACTAGTTGGTATGTTTGATTGAGGTCCTAGGTGCCTCAGGTTGAGTTCGGATGATTTTCGTATCAAAGTTTGAGTTTGAGAGACGGCTGTAGCTGAAGCCTTCTGGTGCAATCGCACCTGCAGAACATTGGTCACAGGTGCGAGCTCGCAGAAGCGAGATAGGAAGCTGAGAAGCGAAGGATTGGACTAGGGACTGTAGAGCGCAGATGCGGAAAGTATTTCGTAGGTGCGGACTCTCACCTGCGCTTGGAGGGTCGCAGAAGCGAAAAAATTAGCGGTGAGGCTGGTCCGCAGAAGCATATTGTTTGCGCAGATGCGCGCCCGTAGAAGCGGGGGTTTCAACCGCAGAAGCGGTTAGCTGGCTTAGTGGCCTTTGCAGATGCGGATGATGAACCGCAGAAGCGGCTATAGTGGCTGCAGAAGCGAGAATGCTAAGCAGATTATTTAAAACGAGGGTTCACAATTTTTGCTTCATTTCGAACATTTCAAGTTCGGGTTTGGACGATTCTTGTGAAGATTTTCAAGGGGTTTCTTAAGGTAAGTCACTTGTGCTCATTTTTTATCAATAATCTTGTTTCCTTGTTAAATTTCCCACCTAGTTTATGTGTATTTAAGGTGGAATTTTAGAGTTTGAGGCTAGGGATTTGGAGAGTTGAATTTGGGGACTTGGAGGACGATTTGGCGTCGGATTTTGGAAAATTTGGTATTATTGGACTCATAGATGAATGGGCTTTCATGTTTTGTAACTTTTAGCGAATTTCGAGATGTGGGCCCGGGGGCTGACTTTTGAGTCGATTTTTGACTATTATTAATAACTTCGTATTTTCTTATAAAGTTAATTCCTTTAGCCTGTGTTGATTGTATAGAATGGTTTGTGGCTAGATTCGAGGCATTCGGAGGCCATTTCGCAAGGCAAGGGTGTATTGGAGTAGAGATTAGCTCGAATTGAGGTAAGTAACAATTCTAAATTTGGTTCTGAGGGTATGAAACCCCGTATTATGTGTCATGTGTTTGGTTTCAAGGTGACGCACATGCAGGTGACCGGCATGTGGGCGTGCACCGTAGGAATTGTGACTTGGTCTATTCCATGAATTGTGTAGTTGAATAATCTGTTGTTATCCGTACATTCTCTATGTATTAGAGAAATTGAACTACAAATCATGTTTAGGCTATTTGTTGGCATTGTAGGGACCCACAGAGGTCGTGTACATGTTGAATTATCTGCTAAAATGATGTTTTGTACTCAGTCACAATTTTACTTGCATATTACATCTCAGTCTCTATTGTTCGTTATTGATACACTATGTCATTGCTGTTTGGGCTTATTATCATGATTTATGAGAGCCCGAGAGACTGAAGAGATTGATGATTGAGTGAGGCCGAGGGCCTGATTGTGAGGATATTCATGGGATCGGGCTGCACGCCGCAGCATGTTTCATTGATTTATGCCATAATTGGCTTGTTACAGTGCTTGGGCTGAAGGAGCCCCTCTAGAGTCTGTACACACCCCCAGTGAGCACAGGTACCTACTGAGTGTGAGTGTCGAGTGCTAAGTGAATGAGAGGAATGAGTGACTGTGAGAAATGAGTGATGGTGAGGTTGGAGTGAATGGGATGACTGAGTGACTGTTGCTATGAGAGGATGCATTTGACTTTCATTTCTGTTGCACTTCAGCTGTCATATATCACCGTCTTGTAATTTTGGAGAGATATTATATTATGATTCACCTGAACTTGACATGGATTAACTTTTGTGGCCTAAATTGTCAAACTTGAAATCATGTCTACCTTCTTATGTTGAAAATATAGTAACTAACTATAACTGTGAAGCTTGTCACTACTTTCAGTCCTTTATTTAGTCTTGTTACTTACTAAGTTGGTTGTACTCACGCTACACCCTATACTTCGTGTGCAGATCCAAGTGTTTCCGATTACGGTGGGTGTTGATCCCTTTGCACAGTTGATCGTGTGGAGACTTCAAGGTAGCGGCCTGGCGATTGCTGACCTTGTCTCTCCTTCCCTATCTTTCCACTTTATGTATTTAGTTTTAGACTATTATAGAAAGTACTCCCAGAGTTGTGATGTATAGACGCTCATGTACTCAGTGACACCCCGATGTTGGAAATTTCTGTATTGGTTTTGACTTTCTATCCATTTTGAGAATTTTGATGATTTAAACATGTGTTATTCTTATTTTTCATTTAAAAATGTGGATGTATTTCGAAGTGTCGGCTTGCCTAGTACCACGTTAGGCGCCATCACGACAGGCTAAATTTTGGGTCGTGACAAGTCAAGAGCTATTCGATGATTCCATCAAGACTGTGTTGGAGGCAATTAATAGTCAAAAGGATACTAAAATCGATGCTAAGGTTTCTATCAATATACAGTCATTTTGAAAATATTTTTACCATGTTTATAATTATATTAGCATTCATAAAGTATATAGCCACATAAATTCTTCTAGCAGTTTAGCGGCAATTCTGGAAAAAATAATGAGCATTACAAAAAAGAACACACAACAGTATCATGGCAGTAGTGCTAAACAAGTGTTGAACAGCAGAACTAAAATATGTATTTGAATAATTTTAACACAATTTTGTAACATGTCTTACATAGGTTGGACATATTTCTAAATTATCAATAAATAATATACATTATATTTTCAATTATTGTTTTAGATACATGACATATGTCTGACATTCAAAAAGAGAAAAATGTTCCTATATCATGTCCGGTAGGTGTTGACTTATCTTTCCAATTTCAAGAGGCATTCAAGAAAGAAACTGTAGGTATGATTTAATATATTTTTTCTACATATTTCACAATACATATTACAGTTGATCTACAGGACAGTATTTCAACAAATTAACTACAACTTAATTACAATTGAACTACATTTACAAATTATCTACAATACTCTTTCATTGTATACATTTATTGTGATAGAGAAGGAAACTATGCATGTGTACTCTCCAAATCAGAATGCAAATGTTGCCATATAAGGAGAGCATTTCAATGAGGAGAAAGAGACTATACATTTGCAATCTCCAATTCAGGAAGCAAATGTTTCTCATCAAGGAGAGGATTGCAACGAAGATTTCGGTGGTATTAATTATTACAAGATAATTGTAGAAAGAAACAACAACTTTCATATAATTTACAAGTTTCCAACATATCTGATGCAAGCAACATACAATGTTATTCTTTGTTTTTAACTTTGTAGGTGAACCAGTTAACTTCATCAATGTAGCTGACTCGGACAATGATTCCAAGTTTGAAAAAAGGGCAATAACACTTGATGATTTTGAGCTACCCGAGAACTTCTCGCAGATAGTTAAGTTCGGTGAGGTTAATGAAGATGAAACAAACCTTGTACAGCAAGGAAGAACAAGGGTTCCTGGGAAGCATGTCAGATCCCCCTTTGTCCCTTATTTCAGTATTGGTGGAAGCACTTCTGTTGGACCTCCTCCAATTTTCAATATCAAGCATGCATTTACTGGGGTTATTGGCGAAGATGTTGATCCTTCTTTGTTGGAAGAATTCAATAAGTGGTTATATTTAGGTACCGACACGATTTCAAAGAGGTTAGATTCTACACTTTTTTCATGTTATCGAGGGTATAGAATTTATGGATTTGTAGTTACAACTACATTTTAATTATACTTTCTATGTCTTTAAATAAGAAGAAGGAGTCTTATACTATAAAACATAACCAGCTCAACCCGTAGTTTGATCTTAGAGTGGAGAAAGTTGATAAAAAAGATTGGTTTTATACTTTAGCACATCCTGGAAATCCTGAACAACACCGTACACTCATACCCCGGCAGAATTTAATGCTAAGCTAAAGTATTCTATTATTTTAGATATTTATTTAAACATTATAATTAAATTGACTGTTGCTGTGAGAAATTATGTAATTTGTTTTTTTTTTTTTTTGCAGCACATTGATATTATTGAAAAGTATGGTCTTGAAAATGAATACGGTTTACAACCACTGACTGTATGTTCAAGACTAGAATAGAATAAATTTATGAGAAGTACATTAATGCCCCTGCCGATAGGAAGCTTGCTGTTTTCAAACCTCAGGACGTTGTATCAGAATACATATTGGGATACCGATTACTTGCAAATGTTGCTTGGGACAAATTTGATTTTTTGATTATGCCCATAAACGTTGTTGAGAAATTTTATTGGTTGTTGGGTGTGTTTGACATTACCGATAGGGTTTTATATATTTATGATTCTATGGTCTCTTCACGTAATCATAAACTTGTGAAATATATTACCGACAAGTTTGCTATTATGATCCCCCTCTACTTGTCATCCACCGGCTTCTATGCAAGCGTACAGACATCAACAACAAGAACACAAATGCATACATTATAAAAAAGTATTACTGATCCTCTTGACATTCAGTGGTTGGTCGGTGAGATACCCCAGCAAAAAGAGGGATCACTGTATGTGTTGCTTTTCCTTCAATATAACCAATTGAATTTTACATTGAATGCTAAAGCTTTTCCCCTAATATTTATTGCAGTGATTGCGGTGTATACGTGACGCATTTGTAGAATATGTCAGCATTGGATAGCTCTTGATTTCAAAGGAAGACCTTTCTGATATTGATCAACACCGTAGACGCTATGGAACGTTCCTTTTGAATTATGCTAAAAAAAAAGTAAGAGCTTGGTGCGATTAGTGAGAGTGAGGTTACTGGGAGATTAGCAAGAAGAATAGGTGCACCAGCTGTGAGGGAGAGAATGATGTCCGGACCAAAAAGAATTAGTTTCTCTTTTCAGTAGCTAAATTATAGTGAAAGTATTTAGTTGTAGCAGGATTGTATTAAAGTTGTAGGAAAATTCTTTACTAAGAACAATTCAGCTACAGTTTATTTGTGGCATATTTGTTCTAAAGTTGTTTTAACTTTTGTTTGTTATTGTCTCAAGAATTCTACAACTTACAAATGAACACATTTGTAGCATTTTTTTTTTGTTGTGAAAGTTGTTAGTACTTGATCTCCATATTGGTACTCTATAATATATGTTATATGTTGTCTTCTTTTAGCATATTATTTTATATTTAACATATTATGTGAACATATGTTATTCTAAATGTAAGGTATCAAACGTTTAGCTTTACAATTAAATAAATTTTCAAGCAACGATACGCTAATACTCTCAGATATTAATTTCTTTATACCCTAACTATAATTATGTCTACAACTATTATACAACAATACATAATCTATTAAAATTTAGCAGTATTATTAAAATTAATAAATAAACCCAATTATTCAACAACACAATTACAAATCAATGGCATTAAGAGTTAAAATCGGTTTACTAAACATTCATTATAGGAGGCAATCTTTATTCAAATTAGCAACACAATTACACCATAATGATAATTGTCCAGAAGAGAGCAAATACAACTGGATATGTCTTAAAGTACAGATTATCATCAGTAATACTCAGTAAAAAAAAATCCTTTATACTACATCAATTCTTATTTCCTTATGGGAGCATTCCTACAAGATATTTTGTTATTCCCTTCTTGTCCGTGCCACATGAAACCTTGTATTTCTTTGCATTTATTTCATCATATGGTTTATATCATTATTTTTTAGGTCTCCCTTGCTGCCTTTTCCCAGTAGGTGGAAGTACAACTTCTTCTGTTATGTGTTGTGGCACATCCTATTTGCTTTCATTAGGTAGAGGGTCTACTGCTATTTCATAAGTCTGCAGAATGCTCTCCCTCGTGTAATAAAAAGAACAATAGTTTTCATAAGACTCGTTAATGTGCCTCAAAGCCGCCAAAGCATGTGGACAAGGAAGTTCATCAAGAATTGTCCGCCAACATCTCTTGTTTTGAAGGCAAACAATAAAGCGCTTCACACCATCTATCACAATATGGATGCAATCTGTTGAAACCCTCACCTACAACTTTATTACAAGCATACAACAATTTGTCTACACTTGATAAAAAACAAAATAACTACAATTGTACAACAGTATATCTACAGTAATCAGTATATATTTAGTTTGATGAAATCAATGATCTGATGTTATGGACCATAACTTACTCTCATCTTCTACGATAATGTCCTATTGTCCTCCAACTCTTTGTTGTATTTTTTCCCAAGGTATGTGAATGTACCCTTTGCATTCAATAACTTTTTATTAGTCCAACGTTCAAGAAGAGTCCTCATGTACTCTAGTAGTTGAACTACGGGCAGCTGCTCTCTTGCATCTTTCGTTACCACATTCAAGGACTCTGAAATATTTGATGTCATCGACGATGTTCTGTTCATCGCAGCATGTACCCGAGACCATTTGTGATAACTAATATCGTATGGGTATGCTTTAGCACGCGTGTCGATCTCTTCAATCTTTGACATTCTTTCATTAAATTCATCAAGCGTGTATGACCGCGCCGTGGCAAAGTACAATTCGCTTAATTTTAGATGACCTTTCTTGAACTTTGACCTTACATTTGTCCAAATATGCTACATACAAGCATAATGTGGCATGCCGGTATAAACCGTAGATGTTGCCTTCAATATACTCTCATTCCGGTCCAAAACAACACACATATTTAGTTTTTTATCATATGCATGTTTGAATTGCTCAAAAAACCACCTCCATGATGCGTCATTTTCTGAATCAACAACGATGTATGCTAGTGGTAATATGCTACCTATAACATAGGTAGAAAAAAGAAATTCAATTTCAGTAATAAAACTTGAAATATCAAAAATACATTTTCAGAAACAACTCGAATACAACTTAAATTACAATTAATTTACAATACCTGTCGCATCTATTGTGCTAGCTGTTAGCATGATTTCCCTATATGTCGACTTCAAGAAGGTGCTATCGACTACTACAACTGGCCTACAATGCTCCCAACCCTTGATGGACGTATTAAGAGCAACAAATGCATACAAGAAACAGTCATCTTCAGTCTTCTGCAATTTCACTGCCGACCTCGGATAAGTCTTCTCCAATATATACAAATAACTCGGCAGGCAACTATAGGAATCAACAGCATGACCTCTCAAAAATTCCATAGCCTTTTCCTTTGCTATCCAAGCTTGTATGTATGTTAAGTTGACACCATGTTCCGACAACATGTCAGTTTGTATGTCTTTTGGTGTGTATATTGTCTTAGGATCCACATATTTTGGCATGACCATGCTGCCAACTACCATGACAGTAGTTTTACATTGTATATATGTGTTGTTCATCAAAGAGCATGTGTGCAAGTTGTTGAATATTTGAACCTTGAACAATGATGATTTATTTATGCTTGTGGACTTAAAGTGCTACGTATAATTGTCACCAACACATACGAGGCAGTAGCTACAGCATAAAAACAATGATAAAAAATGTTATGCAAATTGTATTTACCAAAATATCAGGTTGTTTATGCACAACAAATTGATCTAAACAATTTATATACAATTTTGATACAAAAAAATACAATTTATACATAATATGATTTTGACAAATAAAGTGTTCTAACCTTCTTGCACTAGATCTTTTCACGCTAAATTGAAACTTATTCATGATAGCACAGTGCGTCATTGCACTGACAATTGTTCTCTTGGTTAACTTGGCCTACTTTAATTATATGTTCTGTTATGATTATACTTTCATATTCCATAATTGCCGGGGATGTTGGTATATCAATCAATTTCACTGTTCCTGATACTTCTCCAAATGTGTTACAATTGCTTGACAATTGTACCACGTTAGTATTAGTATAATCAGAAGTACCTGCATTCATTTTAAAGTATAGTAATTCAGACCTCTGTGTATTCAGTTGTTCAGTATTTGACAGAAATTAAATTTATTTTATACTTGTAGATACTTTGTTCTGTGATCATTATTTGCATTTTTATCACCTTAATTACTGTGTAACAGTTATACTTCAATTATTTTTAGAGACATAACAATTGAACTACATTTGTTTTGTAGTATAGCTGTAGATAATTTATAGTAAAATTGTAGAACACTTGAAAATTGAAAAACTTCAGGACTAAAAAAATAGAGCAAACCTGCAATTGTGCTGGCATTCGGCATACCGCATTCCAAATCAAAATCCTTTACTGTTATACACAGCGGATATATTTCTAGGTTTTTGTTTTCCTTTTTCGTCTCTATATACGCTCGAACTCCCATATCGTTCCGAATTTCTATTGGAGGACAACGTTCGTTCACTGTGTATTTGATCTCAGTGATTTTTACAGAAGTATCGATCATTACGTGCTCAGCAATTGCGACATTCAATTGACCATAATTTGAATCTTCATTGACTACAATTCCGTCAACATTAAAAATTTTGTATCTCCCAAAACTATCCCACCGACCATTGAGCTAAAGCATTATCACCAATTTTGATATTATATAGCCAAATTCAATTCAATTATGGAGAAAATAATTACGCAATCCTATAAAAAGAACGTAGCTATATGTTCAGAGCTGATTGTCAATACTTTATGTTAATCCGCAATTATTTTCTTCAGAAGTTTTTTTCTAATTTGTTGCCTTGTTTATGAAAAACCAGAGGAAATCTGCATAAAGAAGGATTCTGCATAATTTATGGGGCGATGATTGCATTTAAATTTTATAACTGAAATATACGCTGTCCCAAAATCGCGCGTCTAAAAAAGGAAGTCTACCAAAGAAAGGAGTCTATTTTAAACGAATGTATATCTTTTGTAGCTAATATATATTTATGGCGGATAAATTCTAAAACTGGGACAAATTTGATAATAAAATTTCATATAGTGTATAGGAAAGAAAAAATCCATGTAAAATATTCATAATTGGGCTTGTGACCCAAGAGAATTGGACCCGGGCCTCAATCGAGGTAGTCTATATTCCTTCGCGCCCTGTGCTAACCGTACGCCTCAACGGCAGTAGCGACGGCGACGGCGACGGCGACGGCGACGGCGACGGCGACGGCGACGGCGACGGCGACGGCGACGTTGGGTTGCGCAACCTGTTCCGTCGCTTCTTCATTAGATTTCCGCCGGTTCTCGGTTGCACAACTCAGCCGCTACTCTGACCTGTCTTCTACGGGAAGCTTTTCATGGTGACCAAAAACCTAAACCTCAACAACGAGGACATTGAAGACGAATGTCTCTGTTCCGCAACCACCACAACTTGCTCTATTCCTTTGGATCTAGAAGAGACACAGTCCTTGGCTCTGAGTCGTCCGAATGGTTACTTGAAGGGAGAGTCTCGGCTAGAGAGAGCGTGGTCTCACTGGAAGAAGCTAGGTGAGCCCAAACGTATAGTGGCACCAATGGTTGACAACTCGGAGCTGCCTTTCCGTCTTCTTTGTCGAAAATATGGTGCTGATGCTGCTTATACTCCTATGCTTCACTCTCGTCTCTTCACCGAAGATGAAAAATATCGCTCTATGGAATTTACCACCTGCAAGGTATCTACTTTTGCTTGTAATTATATGGAATTTCTTATCAAGTTCTTTTGCTCCTGCCTTGTGCATAAATTATTGCATTTCAGCTAACTCTACTTCATTTTATATAGGAGGACCGTCCACTCATTGTTCAATTCTGTGCAAACAATCCAGACATTTTGCTGGAAGCAGCTCGAAAAGTGGAGCCTTATTGTGACTATGTGGATATCAACTTCGGGTAGGCTCCTTTTTCAATGTTTCCTAATCAAGATGCGTAGATCTTTCTCATATATTATTCTCTTTAACCTAGTGTAAACTTGGGCCATGTTGTTGGTTCTAGCGATAATTTATCCTACCAGCTTTGAGTATCGACGATCATATAAAGTAACGCATCTAGAGTCGCCATACCTTTCATTTCATGGAAATATAGACTGTGCTGCATTTGAACATTGAATAAGTTTTCATACTATGGATAATTCAAGTAAAACTTTGATTTTTCTCTAGAATTGGGGATAGTTGTTTTTATACAACTTTCAGTGTAACTGGAACATTATTTCACTCGAGAAATTTCTTTCGACTTTGTATACTCTATTTGTACCTGGAGCTTTTATGTGATACAAAGGATAGTTGTTTGTCTAAATACGTATTGAGTACTTAATGATAATTGAAGTTGCACTAACATGAATGCAGTCACATACCTTAGCATCTTGATTCCACTCTTGGAAAAAAAAGTATCTAATGGAGCAATTAGGATCCATTTGTTCAAAGAGCTATATACTTGATTTGCAGACATTTCTGTTACAAGTTGTCTCCTCTCTAGAATGAAAAATCTGTGGTTTCAGTACTTTTTCTGAAGTCTTACTAAAATAAGATAAGATTAAGTGATTTCGAATGATAGAATGATCCGGAGGGGCATTCAACTTTGACTAAACGGCTAATTAAGGGTAACAGAATAATAGAATCTGAAGCAGACACAATTGAAAGAATTCTTGGGCCGAATGGGAGGGGCTTGCAATCATGGAAAGCATCCAGGGATATGGGCATTGCTCATATAAAAATTTCCTAACTAAACCAATTGGGGTGATAGAAACCTGCGCACTGCCAGTGGTTATCTAAACTAAAGGTAAATGAGGGTTTGATTGTGGGTTTTGGTTTCAAAAATTCCATTTTTTGACTCACATGAAACCGTTGGTGGTTTGGCTAATTACTCCATTCTTTTTCAGACAGTCTCCATACCTGCCCAAACCCAATCCTAACTGCCTATTGCCCTGTCCAATAGAAGGCAGTGGAAGCAAAACAAGAATAGGAATGAAGATAGTTAAGCGTCCACTGAGAATTATCAAGACTAGATCGGTTACATATTTTTTTTAGTCTTGCAAAACAACAGTAGGATCAGTTACATTCCAATTCTTACCTTGATGGATTTTTGTAAGTTTTACTGTTGTGTTGTTCATAATGGGATTAAAAATTGAACTAAGTTATCAGGAAAGCTTTGGTACCTAGAATTATTAGACAAGAAACGTATAAACATCATTCAGTTGAATCTACTTTCTTCACACACTAGCATGTCTGATTCCCGACTTGTATAAATCAAAACAAAGTCTAAATTAGAGTTGGAAAACAGCGGAACAAGCTCCATTACAGGACTAATAGACAGTAACTAGCTCTACGTTTTTTTTTCCACTTGCGTATTTGAATTCATGTACTTGCTTATGTTGCAGTGAAGGACATCGTGGAGTAGAACAGCTTTTCTTCCAGATCAAGATTTGCGGTTTAATATTTTATTTTATTTGTGGTTTCATTCTCTTTCTGCATTTCCTTCTAAACTGTTTTATGCACGAGACTGCAGTTTTTGTTTCTGTATTTCCCGGATTATCTATGCAGATCATTTCTCCACTCATCGTTGCTATCAGCTCAGTTTGCTAAACTACTGCTTGCTATGCAGGTGTCCCCAGCGGATTGCAAAACGAGGGAATTATGGAGCTTTCCTCATGGATAATCTCTGTCTTGTCAAGTCTCTGGTAGAAAAGTTGGCTAACAATCTTAGTGTTCCAGTATCATGCAAGATCCGAATTTTCCCTAATTTGCAAGATACACTCAGTTATGCAAAGATGTTGGAGGATGCAGGTTGTTCTCTTCTAGCAGTGCATGGACGAACAAGGGATGAAAAAGATGGGAAGAAATTCAGAGCCAATTGGGAGGCAATCAAGGCTGTCAGAAATGCTGTTAGAATTCCTGTCCTGGCCAATGGTAATATTAGGCACACTGATGATGTACACAGCTGCTTGGAAGAAACTGGTGCCAATGGGGTACTTTCAGCAGAGCCCCTTCTCGAGAATCCAGCCCTCTTTGCTGGATATCAAACTGCTGAATGGGGGCTGGGCAGTGCAGGACTCAAGGAAGATGGTAAGCTAGATCAGGCTGAGTTACTGATAGAATATTTGCAATTTTGTGAGAGATATCCAGTGCCATGGAGAATTGTTCGTTCTCATGTGCACAAGCTGTTGGGAGAGTGGTTTAAGATCCAGCCAAGTGTGAGAGAGGATCTTAACAAACAACACAAACTCACCTTTGAATTTCTTTATGATATAGTAAATCGATTAAGGGAACTTGGGGTGAAAATACCACTTTATGTGAAGGATGCTCAGGAGGCAATATCTGCAATTTGACTTGTAGTTCAATTTCTGTTCTCATCTGAAAATGGAGTCTGTTATGGTGAACCACAGGCCTTTGCTGGCTATTCTCTTTACTCCAGCTTGTGCTTGCAAAAGGACAGGTTTAAATGTATCTCTGCCTTTTACCTCATCTTTGTATGATTATAAACAGACATTTATCTTGTATCATTGAGATAACTTGCACCCATGGATGAGTGCTTCTCAAATTGTATTCCAACAGATTATTTGGGAGTAGTCACTCATACTGATTATGGGAGGTTATGCAATAGAGTTTTGATTATACGATCAGACATACCTTTTAAGTTCTTTACCCTTATCCTCGTTAGTTTATTGTCCATGTAATGCACTACTGGCTGCTTGAAATGTGAAGCACCATGTAGACAATTGTTTTCTGCTAGTTAAAAACTTGAATGCTGAAAAACTGCTCTCTTTTGAGTTTTAACTTGTTTGGCATTTGTTATCCATTTTAGGAAAACCAGTCATGGTTAAGCCCAGAAAAATGTTCGTTAGTCTTTACAGAATATATACCACTCTCGTTAACATTGTTTTCATTGTTTTTCCATTCCATAGCTGTAAAGTCCTAAATGCCCTCGACATTATTCTAACGTTACAGTAGCATTATGGCTCTTACAGTAGTTGAATTTTATAGATCTTTCCCTCGTGTATCCCGCCTTATCTTGCTGTGCAGACAAAAATATCCCGTAATTGGATACTCTTATTGAACTTCAGCATCCTATCCTATCTACATACTGTATACATTCAGTTTTGACTGAAATCCCATCCTAATCTAGCCAACATTGGGCGGAGGTAGATTAGTTATTATTGATGACGAAACGATCTTGAATTTCATAATACTCCATATAGCACTTCCCACTGAAACTTGATGCGTATTAAGTTCTGGATTTGTCAAATTGATATTTCCTCTTTGGGATGTCGCAACCTTCCCTTTGCCCTTTTTTTCCTTCTCTCTATCTCCTTTTTTACTTTTCCTTTGGAGAGGGAATGTGAGGCACATTCACGACACAGTGTCCCTTGTTTAAATTCTTATTTCCTCTCTAAACCAGTTGAAGCCAACAAAGAGGGATGAATACAGAGTACAGACTCAGCTCAAATTGTACATCAGAAAATTGGTGATGAATTTGCTGACCAAATGCTTTACATAAACAGCTCCTTCAAAATTCTTGGTGTCATCATTCTTTTATAAACACACATCCAGCGACTCTATGTCTATTGCAGCATCGAAGTTGAGCTATACAGAAAATAAAACACAAAATTGGTCATCTGAAACTAACCTTGACCCATACCATCATTCTGTTACTTTAATTGTCACAATAGAAAAAGAAAGAAAGACCTAAACCTCATAAAAGTGGGCCAGTAAAACACGATATTTAGGAGAGTTATTGATGACTCGGTGAAAGGTTGATTCATAACTTCCGTTTGATAAGATCTATCAATAGCCAGCAGACAAGAAATCGAAAGCCACAATTTGGAGAGAACCAAGTCGTTTTTAGACAGATTTTCCACCACTTTAGTCGACATTTTTTCACCATGTAAACCGGCACTCATGCACACACTATGTTGACCTTTGCACGGTTGCCTTTACTCTGTATATTACATAATCTTTTGACACTTTCGCAGTGTTTATACTAATAAAGTATCAACACTACTAGAACTGATCGGAAATTGGTGATTTTTTTTATAATACTTCCGGCAGATCTATCACGTAAGATAATGAGGGGGAATTGCACTAGCGTTTGGTGTTTTTATAATACTTCCGGCAGATCTATCACGTAAGATAATGAGGGGGAATTGCACTAGCGTTTGGTGGAACAAGAGATGAACTGTTATAGCTGGTGATCCATCTTGTATTCGCGAACAATGGGTTACCTTGCTCCATCCATCTCAGATGGACATGGTAAGGCCGACAATGTTGTTGGATGGTAAGTTACAGCAAGAAAATGATATTGGATGGTAAGTCGTGTTGTTGTTCATCAAGTTCCTTTTTCCCTTGTTATTCGTGTATCTTCTTTCTAATGAGTGACATCTTTTGCTTTCTGTGCTGTCCATCTATTTTTTGGAATCATATAATTCTTAGTGGATTGCATACGAACTATGATAAAACTTCTTATCTTTACTATGATATCACCTTATCATCCAATATAATTTTTTTCAGTAACTTACCATGCATCGAATAACATTGTCAATCTAATCATGTCCATATGAGATAGATGCAGCAGGTAACTAACTTATCACAAACCCAAGATGCATCACCAGCTATAAGAGTTCACCTGTTGTTCCATCCAACGATAGAGCAATTCCCCTCATTATCTCACGTGATAGATGTGTCGGAAGTATTATACACAAAATCACCAGTTTCTGTCAATTTTAGTATAAAAATATTTTATTAGTATAGACACTACGAAATTGTCAAAAGATCATGTAATAGACAGGGCAAAGGCGCTTGTGCAAAGGTTAACATAGTGTGTGTATGAGTGCCGGTTTACATGGTGAAAAAATGGTGAGAAAAGTGGTGGCGAAATCTCTGTAAAAACGACTTGGGTCTCTCTAAATTGGTGGCTTCCGATTCTGCGTATGTGTAATGGAAAAGTGCAGGTGTTTTATGTGTATTTTCCAGGGAGGAATTGAGTGGAGAGGTTCTGTGAGGTATTGTGTGTGAAGATGAGTGCAGTGTGAATGGAGTGATGGCCAATAAAAAGTAGTGAGTCAGTGTACTTGTGTGAGATCTCTGTATTAGGCGGCTATCGGTGAGACATGAGGCAAGCACCGAGTTCAACAAAGTTTACATGAGTTTGACCAAAACCAGGACCAGCTATTATTAAAAAGATATTTATCTGTATCGATATTTATACAAAATTATATATTAATTTTATCATTAGTCGGATGTTAAAATAAAATGAGAATGTATACAAGTCAATCATGGTTTAGTCACAAAAGTTAAAGTGCACACGTCACATATTTATAATTAGATATAAACATTAAGTGCAAATAAATTTTCTTCTATAGTAATCTATCATTTGACAAGAAAAATATGCTTTAATCGCAGAAATATCAGCAAGAAATTCATGTCATGACCTGTTCCTGTTCCTGTGTGTGAAAATGAAAGGAAACTGACTGTAAGGGAGAGGGTACAATGATCATGAGTGTTGTTATAGACGGCTTTCCAGTCATGCCCCATTTACCATTTGGACGCTTATCATGGCGTCCTGGCAAGCCTCCCAACGCCTAGCGTCATGGACGGCCTGTGGTCTTGGCCGTGCCAAGTGACAAGCGTGCTTGTACCTATATCGCCCAACCGATAGCCCTCGCCAGCGCCAAGCCACGGGCAGATGCCAACAGCGCTGCGCGCGCAGACTCTGATGCTAAACACAAGGTTGCTGCCAATGGACTTGCTTCTGCTTTGTAGGAATCTAAATATAGAGTAGTTTTACTTCATGTATTTCCATTATGTCTCTCTAGCTTAGTTATGTCAAGTCCTGTAACTTTGGTTTATTTTCTTTAAGTACTATTAGGGAATCAAGCAATCAAACTTTCTAGCAAGCAAATAATTCTCTATACTGGTGTTTCTTCCCCTCGACACCGTGTTGCTTTTCTGTAATAGCTTTCATTAATGCAATCAAACTCTCTTTCATTCTCAATTCTCTTTTCTATTCTCTTAATTGCTCTTGACATTGGTTTTCTGTACGGCATTGACAATCTCATGTAGCGTATGGATGCGATCCTAGTTGGCGGATAGTAACTACATGAACATTGTTTGTTTAGTCGCACGTCGCTCTTCCAAAGAATCTTAGAAAAATGCTGCGTAACAGTATACGTGAGATGTACTAGTAAAAAACAAGAGTGTACGTGAGATGCTCCAAGAATGATGAGCGGTAACAAAAGATAAGGGGAATCTTTTGCAAGGTGGCAATCTCCCATTGGTATTTTTTATTTTTGTTTCTTTTCTTTTTAAAGCAAAGTAAAAATATAAAAAAATCATTAACAAACTAAATAAAAATGTGCAACTATTTTTGGTAATTTTGTTTAACCAAAAATAGATTTCTCAATCAAAGCCAATATCTAGAAGAAATCGGATTATTGATAATCAAGACTTACTTTACTTTCCCAACAATTTTAGAAGAATAGATCAAAGAATGGAAATGATTGACAAAGAAAAATAAGAAATGAACTAATAATCATCCCCCAAAATTAAAGCTTAAAGCTTGGAGAAATAAGCAAAGAATAATAGTGTGGATTTCAATAATAATCGTAACCTGCCATTACAAATGAGATTTCTGTCCTTATATAGGAGCATACAATTATAACGGTTCTCATTCTTAATTTGGGTTCACTAATGGTATTAATTATATTGATTGCTCGTTATCATATATTACCGTAAAGGATATATTTATGATTAAAGATTCCTTGTAACTGTACCGATTTCCCTTCCTTATTTACATCAAGTTCTTGTATCTTCCGTTCTTTGCAGCTTTCATTCATTTCGCTCATTTTTCTCCTTTAACAACCGTCTGGTCTGGTTCTTTCCTTAATGTGACCCCGTGGGTGTTTTCTGCCTTCTTTAATTCGTCTAATTAAGAGTGCCACTTGTCCTTACATCGATGTTCCATGTGTCATGCCCCGTCAGCTTGTTGATAGTCCACGTGTCATGTCTTTTTTTCTTTTTTTTTACCAATACAAACTTCAATTAAATACAATTTGGATTAGTGCATCTCAAATTGTATTCGGATTGATTATTTGGGAAGTTTGCAACAGTCACTTGTAGTGATTATTTGGGAGGTTATGCAATAGAGTTTTGACCAGCACATACCTTTTAAGCTCTTTGCCGTTGTCCTAATTAATGCACTACTGGCTGCTTGAAATGTTAAGCACAATGTAGACAGTTGTACTAGTTTCAAAACTTGAATGCAGAAAAACTGCTCTATTTTAAGTTTTAACTTGTTTGCCATTTGTTATCTGTTTTAGGAAAACTGGTCATGGTTAAGCCCAGAAAAATGCTCGTTAGTCGTTTCAGAATGAAACCTCGTTTCTTTATTGTTTCTTTTAAGTCTTAGGATTTGATTGAACTTACCACTCACGTTAACGTCATTTTCATTGTTTTTCCATCCCAGAGCTGTGAAGTCCTAATGCACTCGAAATTAATCTAACGATACAGCGGCATTATGGCTCTTGCAGTAGTTGAATTTTAAGGATCTTTCTCTCGTGTATGCCGCATTATCTTGCGCTGCAGACAAAAATATCCACTAATTGGGTACACTTATTAAAGTTCAGCATCTAATCCTATCTACATACTGTATATATTCGGATTTGACTGAAATCCGATCCTAATCTAGCCAACATTGGATGGAGGTAAATTAGTAATTATCAATGACGAAACAATCTTGAAGTTCATGAGTATTAGCACTTCCCATTGAAACTTGATGCCTTAGTTAAATTCTGGATTTGTCAAATTAATATTTCCTCTTTGGAATAATGCAACCTTCCCTTTGCCCTCGTCTTCTTTTGCTATTTTTCTTTTTTTTTGTCTCTGGGTGTGTTTGGTACAAAAGAAAATGATTTTCGGAAAATATTTTCTAAGTTTTCATGTTTGATTGGGTTAAATATTTTGAAAAATATTTTTCTCATTAGTTCATTTTCCTCCAATTGAAGAAAAAAAGTTTTTGCTATCAATGAAACATTTTACAAAACTCTTTTTCAAGTTTTCTCGCCCTATTCGCAACCCTACTAACCCCCACCAATCCACCGCACACTCCACGATTACTTGATTGGCTTAAAGTTATAAAACCCTTCATTCTTTCTGAAAAATATTTTCCTTCGTACCGAACACACCCTCTATCTCCTTTTTTTTTCCGCCTTTTTTCCTTTTGGAGAGGGCAAAGTGATGTAATTTCACGGCATAGCGTCCATCCTGTAAATTCCTATTTCATCACAAAATTGGTGATGAATTTGCTGACCAAATGCTTTCCATAAATAGCCCCTTTTGTAAACGCACATCCAGCGACTCTATTGCAGCATCTAAGTTGAGCTATACAAAAAATAAAATACACAAAATTGATCATCAGAAACTAACCTTAATCCATACCATCATTCTTTTACTTTAATTGTCACAGTAGAAAAAGAAAGACTTAAACCTCATTAAAGTAGGTCACACAAACAAAATATTTAGGAGAGTTATTGACGACCCACTGCAAGGTTGATTCATAAAGTCCGTTTGATAGGATCTATCAATAGCCAGCAGACAAGAACAACTTTAACCAGAGGGGTAACAATGATGCAAAAAGATACAAAGTAAAATATTACCTTCAACAAGAACAACTTTAACCAGAGGGGTGACAATGATGCAAAAGATACAAAGTAAAATATTACTGATGTTTGGTGTAAAAGATATATAGTTCTATGTAAATCACCTTATATTTGGCTTTTGTTTTATGAAATTGGGATGTTAATTGCTTCGATTCATGTTAAATTAAAGTGTTTTTATGTGTAGGAATGAGTCGGGAGCAATTGGGGGCGAAACGAGCAAGAAATAAGCCAAAACGAGACAAAAGGGGACGAAGGGGCATTGGGCGCCACAGACAGCGCCTGGCGCCACCTGTGGCGCTGGAGGCAGAAAGTTGAAGAAGGGCCACTGGACGCAGTGCCCTGGGGGGCGCCTGGCGCCAGCCAGGGCACCGACATCGGGAAGCTGTCCTATTTCGTCTAGAAGTCTATTATTTTCGACCCTATCCCTTCCCAACACCTATATAAACACATCCAAACCCAAGAGGGACATATAGAACATGATTTGGGAGGCAAAAACACCACGGAACATCGCATGGAAGCATCGATCATCAGTTCTTCATCTCTTTCTAGTATTTTTATAGTTTATTCAATACTCTATATTTTGATTACTTTAAACATGAGTGACTAATCACCCCTTGTTTTGGGGTTGTGATTAGCCATGAATATTGTGATTCGAAGTTAACGATTTCTTGATTATAATTCATGATTATATGGTTGTTTCTTCAATTCTATGCTTAATTGCTTAATTGTTTGGCCATCAATTAGGTTCTATCAACTATCTATGCTATGTTTGGGAAAACTATGTTTAGATTAGAGAAGAATTGAAGAAAGCATGTTCATAACCTTTTAGGGG
>MCJB01020692.1:135395-153870 GCA_002018475.1 Nicotiana obtusifolia
GGATTCGTGGTTAGGATAGGAATATACTTTATCACAATGCTTAATTGAATATCGTATTTTATTGCGTTCTTGATAGATTAATTCCATAGGAATATAGGTTTTAATTTATTAAGAATAGGCGAATAGTACTTCGGAAGAAGGCTATGAGAACATTTATCGATTAATTAACAACCATACGTGAATTATATGAACGGGAAGTTAATTAGAACACAATGGATTGGTAAAATAATCACAACCCTGGAATATTTGTCCCCATTGATTAACAATACGTAATTTTTCTTGATAATACTAATTATAATTTAGAGCTGTAGTTTAGATTAATCAATATCTTGAAATCGGATTTGGCTTGCGCAAATAACAATATTAGTCCGTTAGTAAGTAGTTAAACTAAGTCCCTGTGGATACGATAACCTGGACTAACAATCCTATATTACTTGTCGACTGTGTATACTTGCGTGTGCGTTAGGGAGCAAACAAGTTTTTTGGCGCCGTTGCTGGGGACTTAAAATTCTGCTACTTTACCAACTTAAGCTTATATTTGTTATTTGTTCAAGTTTTACTTATCGGCTTATGTTGTTTGCACACACAGGCTCTTCTATTGAATGCGGAGGAGTAGAAGCGCAAACAACCTTCTTCCTTTTGATCCAGAAATTGAACGAACACTACACAGAGTAAGGAGGGAGATAGAAGCCAGAAATAGAATCAACAAAGAGTTGGACATTGTCGTTCAACCACAGTCGATTGAGATGGCGGGTAATGCGGAACGAGCGGTAATTGAAGCTGCAAGACCCAATCTTGCCAACATGACTCAGGCGATTGTCAAACCTGAAATCACGGGGCACTTTGAGCTAAACAATACATGGTTAGCTGATCCAATCCACAGGACAGTATGTGGGACTGTCACATGAAGACCCACAGAGACATATTCAGAATTTTTTGGAAATCACAGATACTTATAATTATCCAAACGTGTCCAAAGATTATGTGAGGTTGACATTGATTCCCTTTTTACTATTGGGGGAAGCAAAGGAGTAGTTGCAAAAGGAGCCTGCGAATTCTATCTACACATGGGATGACTTAGCCAGAAAATTCCTCATTAAATTCTTCCCAACCAAAAAGACAAAGTCACTAAGAAGTCAGATTCTGGGATTCGAACAACGGGAAGGAGAAACTCTTCGGCAAGCATGGGAAAGATATAAGAAGCTGCTTAGGGATTGTCCACACCACTGCCAGACGGATGAGGTCCTGGGACATACTTTTGTTGATGGGCTAGATGAAGCTTCAAAAATGAACCTCGACTCAGCTTGTGGGGGCAGTTGCATGGCCAAGCCCTATAGTGAAATCCAACTCCTACTGAACAATTTCACGGCCAATGATCATAATTGGCAAGGTGACGGTGACTCGCGCAGAGCAATTAAACAAAAGGGAGCTGGGTTGATCGAACTGGATAACCTTGCAGCTATGAGAGCAGAGATGGTGAAACTGGCCAATCAGATGAACAGAATGACGATGCAGCAGGTGCAACCAAGACAACAGGTCTAACAGATGTCGTTGTGCTGTGAGATGTGTGGTGACAACCATATAAGTGATATGTGCCCCACAAATCCGGAATCCATATATTATGTGGGACAACAGAACAGGGGGCCAGTGAATCAAAATACACAATATGGGAACACCTACAATTCGAATTGGAGGAATCATCCCAACTTTTTATGGGGTGGTAATCAACAGCAGCAGAATCATGCTAGACCACAAGGGAATTATAATCAACCACAAAGGCAACCTCAACAGGAGGATGATAATACAAATGAGTTATTGAAGCAGCTGGTGCAAGACAATAAACAGTTCAGAACAGAATATCAAACCCTCACCACAACAGTGAGGAATCTAGAGCGCCAATTAGGACAGCTGGCCGGGGCTCAAAATACTCGACCAGCTGGAGCTCTACCCAGTGATACTGAAGCAAACCCAATTAATGCTGTATCATTGAGAAACGGGAGACAATTGGAAGAGGTAGAGTCTAAAAAGAAGAAGCAGGTGACCTTTAATGAAAGCCGATCACCATAGAGGCAACAGCAGAGAAATCTAAGGAATTTGAGAAGCCGGCTGAAGAGGCAGAAGCTAAGCAACCCCCACAACTGGTTGCAAGGCCACCACCTCCATTTCCACAAAGATTACAGAAACTGAGGGATAATGAGGCGTACAAAAAGTTCCTTGACATTTTGAAGCAGGTACAAATCAACGTTCCATTGGTTGATATATTGAAAGAAGTGCCTAAATACGCAAAGTATATCAAATATATTGTGGCCAATAAAAGGAGATTGACTGAGTTTGAAACTGTGGCACTCACCGAGGAGTGTAGTTCTAGAATTCAAGGCAAGCTACCACAGAAATTGAAGGATCCGGGTAGCTTTACCATTCAAATTTCAATTGGGAAACATGCCGTAGGAAGAGCTCTATGTGATCTTGGAGCGAGTATAAACTTGATGCCACTCTCAGTATTCAGACAGTTGGGGTTGGGTGACCCACGCCCAACAACAGTTACCTTACAGCTAGCTGATCGCTCCCTCGCTCAGCCAGAGGGAGTGATTGAAGATGTACTGGTCCAAGTGGGTTCCTTCATATTTCCTGCTGACTTTATCATCCTGGATTATGAGCCTAATCAGGACGTCCCATTTATTTTGGGGCATCCATTCTTAGCCACGGGGCGAGCGATTATTGATGTTTGTGAAGGAAAAATGACAACGAGAGTAGGTAACCAAGAGGAAGTGTTCAAAGTTTATAAAGCACTAAGGTTGCCAACTTGCTATGAAGAATTATCAATGATCTCTGTGGTAGAAAGTAATTCTACGTCATTAGTGTCACATATGAGCCTAGTTGAGCCTATTGAAAGAGTATTGATTGGGGAGGTGGAAAAGAGTAAATATGGAACAATGGAAGAAATTAAGAAAGTACTGGATATTTCCGGCAATTATGTTCTGGGGTTCAGAAAAACAGAAGAGTTGGAAAGGCTTGCCACTCCGACCCGTCTCAGGCCATCCGTTGAGAAAGCTCGAAGGCTCGAAATCAAGCCAGATTGATAGGACGAATCTTAGTCGAGCCGCGACGTTAAATCAGGCGCTTGTTGGGAGGCAACCCAATTCTTATTATTTTCTTAATTTAACTTCTTGTTTTATTCTTTTAGGTTAGATAGGGGAATAAAATTGATGTATAGGTGCAAAAGTATTAAAGTTAATGTTGTAAGGTATATACGTGAAATATGAAAGAAAAAAAAATAGGATTTTCGGCCTACAGCGCTCAGGCCAGCGCCCAGCGCCGCCTGTGGCGCCCCAGGCAGTGCACTCGAGAACCCCCAGCACCAGGAAGGGCGCTAGGCGCCGGCTTGGGAGGGGGTGACAGGTAAGTTTTTATTTTTCTTTTTCTTTTGTAATTTTGACCCTTACCCGATAAACCCGACCCACAACCCGTTTTTCACTAACACAAATAACCCGTTTTACACCCCAACACACCCGTTTTTCAACAGCAAAACAAATTGAGACCTTCTGCCGCGCGTTCTTCTTCTTCTTCTTCACTAAAAATTTCAGATTTCCTTTCTCTCTAATCTCCATTCCTCAGGTATGTTATACTTCATCTTTTCCTTCATCTTCTCTTTTATTTTCTTCAATGTATTATCTTGTGTATGTATGTTCATGTTCCCATCCCCAAAAATCCCCCATATTTTCTCCTTCTCTTAACCCTTTCATGATAGTATGTGTGTACGAAAAATTGTTTGATTCTTCTTGATATTGGAGTAGTAAACTAGAAGTCCCTCTACTCTGTCAAAATCGGGAGGGTCACTACACTTCACCATTGTTGAAATTGCAGCACACACTCCATGCACACAAGCTGTTTGTTTAAATGCCTGAATGAGACTTATTATGCACTGGTGAAGTCTGAGTAGCCGACGACACTTGTATAGGCGTTTGAACTAAGTGTGGGGTATCTCAGGGGGGGATGTTTACTAGTTGAGGGATAGGAATTTGATGCTGCAAATCTTCTTCCGCCTTTACTCGTGTATATGTATGTTGTATAATTCTGTAAGATAGCTTAATGTATGTATATTCTAGCATTAGCATAGAAAGTGCCGAGCTTTTCACCTTTCGTTGTCGTTATCGCTTATTCACGTCGCCATGATCACTATTTATTTTTTTTACACATGGGGAAGTCTTGAGTACCCATAATTGGTATGGCAACACTTGCTTCTATGTTTAGAGTTTAAGTGTGGGGTCCTTTAATGACATTGTACCTATGGTATATATATTACACTTTGCTCACTTTTCTATTTACTCGTGTCGCAGGACATTATGGCCCGTGATGATGCTAAAAGGAAAGGTCTTGGAAAAGCCTTCGCTACTTCACCGGTTCCGAAAAAACGAAGACAGGGAGAGGGCTCCTCGAGACAGTCCAAGGGAAAGCAGGTGGACGAGGGGTCGTAACGAGTCCAACCCAGGCCTCGTCCTCAGTTAGAGTTTGTTAATGATGATGCTGCTGTGTGGTATCGGAACTTCATGCCAACTGGGTGCTATGTGTCCGAGATGGGAATCAACACAACGGCTTTATAAAGGCGGTTCCCCGACATACTCGCCAGACTGCGTATATTTAGGATGGAAAAATTTCTGGACTGCCCAGGGCCAGCCAATTTGAGTCTGGTCCGTGAACTGTATGCCAACTGGAACCATCATAGTTTTACCTCTCATGTTCGCGGAATCGATGTGCCAATGGGTAGAGAAGACTTGTGTAACTATCTAGGGGTTGAAAATGCCGATCCACAGAGATTGCAACGCCTCATTAAGAGTCCTCCTTATGAGCTGATACAGCACACATTGTGTGACATCGATTCCAATGCCAAGTGGAACAGGAAGCAGGGGAACATTCATTTCTCTATGGTAAGGGCAAACTTCAACAATACTGCCAAGGTATGGCAGAACTTTGTGCAGGCTAGACTGATGCCTGCCGAACACAGCAGTGACTGCACTCGAGCCAGAGTGTGTCTGATCTTCTCACTCATGACCGGACGACCTATCAATATCGCTGAGATTATGCTCAACGAAATGGCCCGCACCAGATTCGGGCGGCAGATTCGGCGGTTGTATTTTGGCAACCTTTTGACGCAGTACATGAGGTTCTTAGGAGTGCCTGAATATCCTAGGCACGACGAAGTTGTAGAGGCACCAACAGGGCTGATGGATATCACTGCCGTCATGGAAACGTCGGCCAAGCTCACCCCCGCGGCTCGATTGGAGCATGAAGAAAACTTCAACAAATACATGTACAACGCTATCAATTTGCTCATGAGCCGAGCCGGCATCACTGATGAAGAGCGCATGCACCTGCGCGATGATCTATCCGGCGCGTCTAAAGAGATGTTAGGGATTGCACCTGGCAGCCCTGTACATTTATCAGAGGACGCCAACACAGTGCAGGGCTCGGACAACGAGGGGGATGATGACGATGGCGCAACCGGTCCTATGGCGTTGGTGCCTTTTGAGCTGGATTCCGAGGAGACTGGCACGGACTAACAGGGAGTTCCTTCTCACCCTACTTTGTTCTAATTATTTTAAATGCATCGAGGACTATGCATGATTTAAGTGTGGGGTGGGGGAACTACTACTTGTGCTGGTGTTGTATGTTTGTGAAAAATTGTGTGTTTTGTGACTTGATATTATGTAGTTTGCTAGTTTTAATTTATTTCTTTTAGTGTATAATGATTAGTATTTTTGTTCTCTTAATAGTTTGTTTGTTATAATTCTTAGAGTAAAAAAAATCAGAAAAAAAATATATATATAAAATATATATTTCAGATTTTTCCCGATGATGGATCTTTTTCTTGAGGGATAAAATTTGATTAAAAATAACAAAAATATTTTGTTTTATTTATAGGTTAGTTAGGTAATATTCCTTGGTTTTTCTTAAGGCACCGGTTCTTTTCCAAGGATGTAGCTCGAACCGAGCAAATTAATTTCTTTTTTTTAGGACTATTTTAGAAAGAACTGAGTTATATAGTAATACTTCTTGACATAGTTGATGCTAGTACAATAGGCTATGACACATGATCTAGTTTCCCGTTTAGTTGAATTGTAAGCCTAAGAAAACAAGAAAACCGCCCAATTTGTGACACCCCTTCTCAGTTGTTGACTTGTATACCATATAGTGTAATTACTGCGTAATTGTCTCAATTTTGTATGCTTGCTTGACTTGAAATTTGAACAGAACCGTCGTGATTGAGTCATGCGCATTGTGTGAGTGAGGCTTTTGATTCTCTGTGCTATCCTGTATAGTCTAGAACTTGCCCCGTGTGTTAATTGAAGCGAAATTGTAAGTTGGGCTAATCTAAGAAATGATATAGGCATTTTCTTGTTTGATTATGGATGTGCTTGTCACATCGAATATAAATTTGTCTATTGCTAGCCCCTTTGAGCCTATAAGCCTTTTTCTTTGGTACCTACATTACAAGTCGTTCCCTTATTTTGTTCCTGAATTAGACTTATTTGAACCTTTACCTCCTAAGGCACTTAGTAGCTAAAAGAAGTAAGGGTAGAGTTTTGGGGATTGTCTTGATTATGAGGGGACCCGTGAAAGGACTTGTCGGTGCAATGAAGCTGAAATTAAGAATCACTAGCTGATGAGTATTTATATGGAGTGTGAAAAGAAAGAGAAAAAAAAAACAAAAAGAAAGAAAAAGGAAAAAAAACGAAAAAGAGAAAAAAGAAAGAAAAATGTTAGTGAAATATATATAGGAAACACTTCCTATTGATTTGTGCTAGTGAAATGATAGAAGTGCTAAATTGAAAAAGGAAGGCTGTGTATATGAGACAAGTTTAGTAATTGAAAAAAGAAAAGTGCTCGAATTGTGATTGTAGTGTATTAAGTGCTTAGGAGGACTAGCCACTATTACCAGATATATCCTACCTGTCCCCTAGCCTACATTACAACCTTAAAAGTCCTAGTTGATCTTAGATTTGACTAACTCAATTAGTGGAGATCTACACTATGGGCAAGCTTATGGTACTATTACAGGAAGCATATGAGTTCTTTGTGAGAGTGAGAGCATTTATTTTGTTCAAAATTGTGTGATATTATTCATTTATGTTCACTCTTCGGATTGTGGTAAGGGCACATGATTTCATGAGCGATTGGTAATGTTGTAAATTATCTTGTTAGGTAAGTATATGTATTGAGATTGCTTAATGGTTGCGAGTCGGCTCTTGAGGTTGGGTGGTGACATTTGGGTTGTTGGATGATATTGAAGTATTATGCTTAAGTAGACTTTACGGGAAGTATATGGATTCATTGTGTGTTCATGCTTATTTGCTAGTGTTGATTGTGTTCAAAAGTATGATTTGATTAAAAAGTCGAATGCTTCGTGATGATATTAAGTGGATGTAGTTGGGAAGTTGGTAAATAATCCCATTGCTCGAGGGCGAGCAAGAGTCTAAGTGTGGGGTGTAGATGTTTGGTGTAAAAGATATATAGTTCTATGTAAATCACCTCATATTTGGCTTTTGTTTTATGAAATTGGGATGTTAATTGCTTCGATTCATGTTAAATTAAAGTGTTTTTATGTGTAGGAATGACTCGGGAGCAATTGGGGGTGAAACGAGCAAGAAATAAGCCAAAACGAGACAAAAGCAGACGAAGGGGCATTGGCCGCCACAGGCAGCGCCTGGCGCCACCTGTGGCGCTGGAGGCAGAAAGTTGAAGAAGGGCCACTGGACGCAGTGCCCTGGTGGCGCCTGGCGCCAGCCAGGGCGCCGACGTCGGGAAGCTGTCCTATTTCGTCTAGAAGTCTACTATTTTCGACCCTATCCCTTCCCAACACCTATATAAATACATCCAAACCCAAGAGGGACATATAGAACGTGATTTGGGAGGCAAAAACACCACGGAACATCGCACGGAAGCATCGATCATCAGTTTTTCATCTCTTTCTAGTATTTTTATAGTTTATTCAATACTCTATATTTTGATTACTTTAAACATGAGTGACTAATCACCCCTTGTTCTGGGGTATTGATTAGCCATGAATATTGTGATTCGAAGTTAACGATTTCTTGATTATAATTCATGATTATATGGTTGTTTCTTCAATTCTATGCTTAATTGCTTAATTGTTTGGCCATCAATTAGGTTCTATCAGCTATCTATGCTATGTTTGGGAAAACTATCTTTAGATTAGAGAAGAATTGAAGAAAGCATGTTCTTAACCTTTTAAGGGAGGGCGGATTCATGGTTAGGATAGGAATATACTTAATCACCATGCTTAATTGAATATCGTGTTTTTATTGCGTTCTTGATAGATTAATTCCATAGGAATATAGGTTTTAATTTATTAAGAATAGGCGAATAGTACTTCGGAAGAAGGCTATGAGAACATTTATCGATTAATTAACAACCATACGTGAATTATATGACCGGGAAGTTAATTAGAACACAATAGGATTGGTAAAATAATCACAACCCTGGAATATTTGTCCCCATTGATTAACAATACGTAATTTATTCTTGATAATACTAGTTATAATTTAGAGCTATAGTTTAGATTAATCAATATCTTGAAATCGAATTTGGCTTGCGCAAATAACAATATTAGTCCGTTAGTAAGTAGTTAAATTAAGTTCCTGTGGGTACGATAACCTTGACTTACAATCCTATATTATTTGTCGACCGCGTATACTTGCGTGTGCGTTAGGGAGCAAACAATTACCTTCGACATATCTCCTGTATTGCAGACAAATGTGCCATGAACTGGTAGTGCCAATATCCACTTGACCGATTTCTTTCTCATCTTAAAACCACTCAAAATATATGATTAGTAGTGAAACAAAACCAGAAATATATTTCAACAAAGATTCAGCCCTATAAATCAGGATGAACTTCGCATCATAAAACACAGGTGTAAGAGGAGGCTCTTTACAAGGTAAATCTAGGGAGTAAGCATGCTTAAAGGACTTAGAAGCTAATCGTCCTCAGTAACTCTCAAAGAAAGTAACAAAATCCGAACAAAGAATGTAATTCTTAAAAGTGGCGATCCATTTTGGGTTATGCGAACAATGTACCCTGTTGCATCTATTTATGAGATGGACATTGTAAGGCTAACAATGTTGTTGAATGATAAGTTACTGGGAAAAAACTGATATTGGAATTTGGATGTATCTCTTTTCTAATGAGTGATATCTAGGATGGATGGAGCAGGGTAAACCAATTGTTTACAAAACCCAAATGGATCACCACCTATAACAATTCATTGGTTGATCCATCCAATGCTAGAGCAATTCATCTGCCGAAAAAGTGCAGGTGTTTGTGTATTTTCAGAGAGGAATTGAGTGGAGAGTGCTCTGTGCGTGAAGATGAGTGCAGGTCTGAGGCCAATAAAAAGTAGTGAGTCAGTGTACTTGTGTGTGACCTCTGTATGAGGCCACACACTAATTGGAATTAATTGTTTGCTGTTAGGCTACTGGTGAGACATGAGGCCAGCACCCAGTTCAACAAAGTTTACATGAGTTTGATTAAAACCAGGATCAGCTATCATCAAAAGAAATATTTATCTATACCGATATTTTATACTAAAATAAAAATGTATATTAGTCGATCATGGTTTAGTCACACACACATCACGCGTTTATAATTAAATACTAGAAAACATAAAACATCAAGTGCAAATTAATTCTTCTATCGGAAAAAATGCTTCGGCAGAAGAAAATATCAGCAAAAAATCATCTCTACTTGCTCCTGTGTGTGAAAATGAAATGACATTGTGTAACCGCGAAGGGAGACTGCACAGGCACGTGAGTGAAATATGAGTGGAGTTGGTTTGCACTTTGCAGAGTTGGTGTGCAGAGTGACGTGATTGTAGGTGAGATGCTCCAGAAATGATAGTGTTAGCAAAAGATACGAATGGAATGTTTTTCAAGATGGGCAATTCATTACATTGTTGTCTTATTGAAATTCTTACGGTTTTTCTACTTCCCATGTATTGCGCTAATGCCTGCTTCAAGTGCTTGAGTTTCTTTAAGCACCATGTAGAAGACAACTGTGCTAGTTTTAAAACTTGGAAGGAGGAATTGTGCCCTCTCTTTCAAGAGCAAAAAATGGTGTTATGGTTAAGCTTAGCCTAATGCTTGCTTAGTTATTAGACAAGGAAATTACTACTCTATTTTTTTCTTTTCTCTTGTTCTAACATGTCTTGGGACTTTATATTTCACTATTTAGCATCATTCTCATTGCTTTTCCATGCTGTGAAGTTCTAGATGCTTCCGATATTATTCTAACGTTGTAGTGGCGCTATTGCTCTGATGCAGTTAAATATCTTTAGAAGAAAAAAGAACTTCCCTTCCTGGATCCTTCACTATCTTGCTATGCAGATGAAAATATCCAATAATTGGGTGCTCTATATTAGTCTTTAGAGTTACAGATTTTACTGAAGTCGGATCGTAGTCTAGACAATCAGTGGATAAATTACAGATGGAGGTGATTTAGTTATGATTGATGGCAAGACAATCGTAAAATTCAAATTGCTTCAAATAGCATTTTGCCCAGAAACTTGACTGGTCAAATTAATAATCTCTTTCGAGAGAATGCCACCTTCCTCCTTTTTTCCCTTTTACTTCTCTCTTTTTTTTTATTGGGGGGATAGAGAAGCTGAAGTCAATACATGACATAATATCCATCATGTACATTCTTATTTGGCTGAATACATATGCAGCCTTTTAAATTTGCCCAAATTTTTCATTTAGACGCCTGAACTAAAGGTTGTACCTATTCCTGCAGAGTTGTAGAGAATGATACAACTCTTCAGGGAAGTCCTTTGAAATCAATAAAAGCAGCTGCTTTCTTGAAAAAGTTGAAGTCGATGGATGAACTGAAGTGTAAAACAGAGTTGAATACATGTTTTACTTGAAAACCAGCTCGAGGTCTACATCACAAAATTGGTGGTGACTTTGCTGACCACATGCTTTATGTAACCTGCTCCTTCAAAATTCTTGGTGCCACCAGTATTCTGTTTTACACATCTAGCGGCTCTATTACAGCATCGAAGTTTGGCTATACGGAAAATAAAAAACATATCATCAGCAACTAACATCAAGCCATACCATATATTCTTTTACTTAAATTGTCACAAAAGAAAAAAGTGCCTTTAACCTCATAAAAGTAGGCCTCGCAAACACAATATTTGGAAGAGTTATTGATGACCCGGTGCAATGTTGATTCATAAATTCCATTTGATAAGATCTACCAATAGCCAGCAGACTAGTCAACATATCTCCTATATTGCACACAAATGTGCCAGGGATAAGGATAGTCGGTGCTGATATCCACTTGCCCGATTTGTTTCTCACTTTAAAAAAACTCAATATGATTAGTGTGAAACAAAACGAACTATATATTTCAGCAGCAATTCAGCAATCATAAAACAAAGATGTAAGACGAGGCTTTACAAATTAAATCTAGGGAGTAGGCAAGCTTTAAGGACTCGGAATCCAATCTTCCTCGGTAGCTTTCAAAGAAGGAGACAAAATTGGAACGAGGAAACATAATTGTACCTGAAGGGAAACTATACCGTCGTCCTGGTTGACTAATGTCAATAGCCCTATACGATAAGAAAACACTTATATCATGGTTGTAATCAATGTTGATAGGATCTATCCTTGTAAAGATCAGAAGCTTTACCATAATCTGTATGGGCGCCACTGAGATTTATTTCGGTTTCTAGAAAAGAGATGGACAACACAGAAAGCCAAAAAACATCACTCATTGGAAAAAGAGATACACCAATAACAGAACAGAAAGAAAAAAAGATTTGATAAACAAGAAAAAACGTGACGACCGACACAGCAACTGACCATCCAAAATCATTGTCAGCCTTATCATCATGTCCATTTGAAATGGACGCAGCAGGGTAGCCATTTATTCACAAGACGCAAAACGGATCACCACCTATTTCACCCTCCATTTCATCCGCTTATCCACCCAATGCCATAGCAATTCCCCTCATTATCTTTCGTGATACAAGTGTCAGCAGTATAATACAAAAGTTCACCAATTTCTTTTCACTTCCATGTAGAAAATCTTTATCAGTATAGGCACTGCAAAAATGTCAAAACAGAATGCAATAGAGCAAGGCACCTGTGCAATGGTCAACATACTCCTCCACTAACTGCTTGAAATTTGGAGGGCTACTTGACCTGCATATGAAAACCACATGTAGACCAAAACAAAATGAAGAAACAACAAAATCGAAACTCGTCATTTAGCAGTCAGCAGCATAAATCAAGGGTAAGAAATGACAAGGGTTTTAAGATGTACAAAGGGAAACAAAGGAGGGGGTTAGTGCAAAGACCATGCATTATAAGCAACTTGTTAACCTACCGTATGTTGGATCCTTGCATAACTTCTCCAAGATCTCCATACATCCCATGTTTAACTTCTCTATAGCACTGTAACCAACAAACAAGATAGAAAGAGAAGAACATCAAAGATGACAAAGTAACAGAAAGTGTACAATTACATAATAATAATTAAACAAACATACATACAAAAGTTGTATCTAGACATATGTGCACATAGAAACTGATATTGAGAGGAGTTTACATCTATACCATTGCAACCAGCAGATATGTTGTCTATAGTTGAAGAATGTTCTTTAACAGAAAAAATAAAATTTTCTCATTTTTAAGAAAAGCTTAATATGTGATTAACTATAAAGTTCATAGTTGAGCCAGAAACCCAAATAATTGAAACAAGACCTCACGTAAAAGGGAACGAGCCCCAATTCCAAGTGGCAGAGGGTAAATAGGAATAACGTTACAATCTATACATTGTTTAAAATCTCTCTTTTTCTAACATACACGCACAAACTCTACACATAAGATATGATCAAGATGAGGCTTTCAGCAGAAAATAATTGTCCTTTTGTTTTAACTAATGGCTACTTTAATGAGACAAATACGACAGGCATATTCTTTCTTGCATTAACAGTTTGACAGTGCATATCGTTTGCTCCATACAAGTTTGATGTTGCCTTTCTTGGATCCAAAGACTGCATATTTTTATGTCTAGAATATCCTATAATTCAATCAGTTCCAGTTTTACAAAACATCAAAACTGGAGCACACACTTTAAAACCTCCAAGTAGTTAGCTAATAATGGCGAACAGCTACATAATGCATAACGTGCAAAAAATTCTAAGTGTCCAATCCAAAACTTTAAATGGTAGAGTAAAAGAGAAGCTCAAAGAAATAGTATCAGTAGAGATATTACGCAATTGGGCCAGAATAAGAGACGATTATAGCTATAAGCACAGGCTTACAGGTGAAATGGTGAAGAAAACCCAAGAAAGCTTTGTAAAAACCATTATACAACAAATGGTACACTTATTTTCTGCAATATATAGACCATAAGTAATTAGTATAACCTACATCAATTGCTTCATGCATATCAGGCGTGCCTTTGGTTATATTCTCTCCAATTCTTTGATATCCTCTGCATTCAAGATATATAAGCAATCATTAGTTAAGATAATATGTTGAATTTAAGATATTGGTTAATGACCGGAATAAACTTGTATCCAGTTGCGGCAGAAAGTTTGATCTTGAGTTTATCCTCATAAGGCTGATGAAAATATTCATGTTTAATGCTTCTAATCTCTTTCATAAGGGAAAGAGGAATACCATGGCCCGTCTGGAAAAATGAGAAACAGAGAACAGAAAGAGGTCAAATGGACACTAGTGCCACAACAATATTAGTTTCTCTAATACAGAGAGTTAACAGTTAAAATTACGAAAGATCCAAAAATGACTTAAAGCTCAGGAGAAGCTTAGCTTCTTTCACAGTGACAGCACACTATTTTCCCAAATATTGTAAATTCAATAGATAAAAAAACTAGGCTGCAATTAGGACCATCAATAACATCAATAGAAAGAAAAATTAGCAGGAGAAGAATAGTTACCACGTAAAAGAATCCAGCTTCTCTACAAGCCTGATCCAATTGTCTAACAACTTGAGCTACACCTTCAGCATGAGCCAAATTTGGATGATCCGACTTGTCCAAAAGAGGACTTATATCTGTCTCATACCAAAAAATAAAATTAATTTTCACATAACCGGTGGAACAATTTTAAGCAAGGTTTCAACAGCCATGTCAAGAAAGGTCAGATAAAATGCTTTGGAGTTAAAAACAAAAGTAAAATGCTTTCAAGGTTTAGCTTTCTGGTGTTGTCCGTCTATTTTCTTGGAATCAAATAATTCTTAGCGGACAGCATGCATAAAGCGTCTTATCTATATAATAAGGATATCACCAATATCATTTTTTTTTCCAGTAACTCACCATCCAACAACATTGTTATGCCCATCTGAGATGGATGGAGCAAGGTAAACCAATTGTTTACAAAACCCAAAATGGATAACCACTGATAACAATTCATTCGCTGATCCACCCAATGCTAGAGCAATTACCCTCACTTGATCTGCTGAAAAACTGCAGGGATTTTATGTGTATTTTCAGAGAGAAATTGAGTGGAGCGTTCTTTATTGTATGTGAAAATGAGTGCAGGTGTGAGTGGAGTTATTGGCCAATAAAAATTAGTGAGCCAGTGTACTTATAGCCTGTTTGCCCAACCTTTTTTTAAGGCAAAAGTACTTTCTTTTATTTTTTGTCTAAATGTATTTTTTTTCTAATAAAGTGTTTTTGAGTAGAAGCAGAAAGTAGAAAAAAATAGCTTCTCTTCGAAAGTACTTTTTTGAAAAAAAATTTTGAGAAAAATATACTTAGAGGCAGTTTTTTAAAGCTTGGTCATACACTAATTGCTACTTGAAAGTGCTTTTCAAATTAATTAGTCAAACACAAATTATTTTTTGAAATAAATTAATTTTTGTAGCTTGGCCAAACGGACTATTAGTGTGTCACCTCTGTATGAGGCCACAGACTAACTGAAATTAATTGTCTGCTGTTAGCTACCGGTGAGACATGAGCCAGCATCCAGTTCAACAAAGTTTACATGAGTTTGACCAGGCCAAAACCTGGATCAGCTATCATTAATTAAAGAAATACTCCATTTATTTATACCAATATTTCATACTAAAATGAAATAAAATGGGAATGTATATTAGTCGATCATGGTTTTAGTCACAAAAGTTCAAGTGCACTTACTTCATGTTTATAATGAGATATTAGAACATATATAATATCTAAGTACAAATAAATTTTTTCCACTGAAATCGTCTATCATTTGACAAGAAAAAAAAAAATGGTTTGGCAGCAGCGAGAAATTATGTCATTGAAATGAAAGGAAACTGTATGACTGTGAGGAAGAGGGTACGGTGACGTAAGTGTACTAGTACTAGTTAAAAACAAGAGTGTACGTGAGATGCTCTATAAATGATGAGTCGTAACAAAAGATAAGAAGGAATCTTTGGGAAGGTGGCAATTTCCCCTTGGTGTTTTGTTTGTTTTTCAATTTTATTTCTTTTCTTTTTAAAAGCGGAGTTAAAAGGCAAATATAAAAATTATTAACTTACTAAATAAAAATGTGCAACTATTTTTGGTAATTTAAATTTAATCCAAAGTAAGATGAAAAAAGTTAAAATATCAAAATTTAGATCTAAAATAATATAAAAATCGAGAAAGGTCAAAAATCATGTGTCTATAATATTAATCCCCCAACAATCTAGTTTCTAGAGAATAACGGTATAAATTGCAAAATATCCAAACATAACTTAAAACTCAAGAAAAGATTAGCTTCTCTCACGATGACAAATTTTCCCAAAATATTGCGAACTCGAACAGCATGAAGTAAAGTAGCTAGTAGAAGTAATTAATGAGGACATAGAAATAGATGATAAGCTTATCTTTTTTAACTTATGAACAAACAACTGAGAAAGGGAACTGGGTTAGAATTACTTTCTTTTTTCTGATAATGGTGGGTTAGAATTACAGTTCGGTGTGCGCTTTAGCATGCTCCTCACCATTATTCTTAACTTTCTGCTCCTGATATAATCCCAGAGTATTAATTAATTAATTAATTACTGAAATTAGTAGCTTAGTTAGTTAAAAGTTAGCTGGTGATCAAGGTTAGGTGGTCATGTGCAGCCAAGCTTATTTTAGCTCTCTTCCGAAAATCACTTGTATCAAACTCTCCCTCTCTCTCTCTTTCACTACAAATAAGCTGGGAAATATAGAGTACTATGTTTTTTATGTTGTGTAATTTTATCTTTTATGTTGCTGATACATTAATATTACGGATAAGTACTTTGCTTTTATTTGTCTAGATTTAATGAAATTTGTTGTGTCTTGATGAATTAAAGTTGTATTATGTTTTATTAGCATTTGTCAATTCGAAAATATTTTTTAACAGCAATGAAAAAAAGACTGTTGAAAGACTCCAATATTTTACAACAATAATTGTACCTTTCATTTGCCGCTAAAACAGTTATTTTCTACCGAAAATTTTAATTGGATTTACCGGCAACAATAATGAACACTAAAAGTGCAAGTAAGTTATTTACGGGACTATTTAGCAACTGTCATAATTGCCACTCAACAATTGTCGCATAGCCTCTGACTTTTAATTGTAAATAAATTAAATATATCAATAATATAAATAGATACTTAAAGTGAAACTAAGTCATATTGGAAATGAATTTAACAGCCATTATAATACCCGCTAAATAATTACCGTTAAAGCATATGACTGTTAGCGGAATAACTATCTTTACAGACACTACTGTAAATGGCCGCTAAAACAAACCTCCCTTACGTGCATCCGTTCATCTCATATTCTTCTCGCTCTGATTATTTTGAGAGGTTCGGCAATGGAGTTATGATGGCGTGTTCAGTACATACCTTTCAAATTTTTGGCCCTTAACTTCATTACATTGGTGCCTTATTAAAATTCTTAATGTAATGTGCTACTGCCTGCTTGAAATGTTTGATTCTCTGAATCTATATCTATATATGATTAAAAAGAGCAGAAAAAACCTCTCCTTAGGTCAAGTGGTCGCCTTAAAATTTGTCATATGTAATGCATTAATTAATTAACTATTAATTACTAATTAATTCAGCCATATGACGTAACCAGAAAAAGCCACATATAACTTATTTCTTAATTAATTAATAATAAATAACTAAAACAAAATATTTTAAAAATTAATAAAATATATATCCATAGTTTTAAAAAGAATCCGAAATTTTTTTTTTAAACGATCTCATTTTATTAAAAATTTTAAATCACTGTTATCCATTCAAATTGAGTACATCTCAGCAGTTGATTTTTATATTTTCAGCGATTCTTCAAGTTTAGGACCATATTAAAAATAATTTTAAAAATAAAAATTAGTATGGGATACTTAAAATTTCATATTCAATAAACGCTAACTACAATTTTAAATTAGAAACAATTACAATTTTTATTCTCTTTGAATGAAAGCTAAAAAAAAAAAAAAAAAAATTGAATCTATATGTTAAGATTAGAGTAGCTTTCAACTCTATTCAAATTAACACATATAACTTATTTCTTAATTAGTTAATAATAAATAACTAAATCAAAATATTAGAAATTTTAATAAAATATCCATCCATATTCTCAAAAATCCGGAAAAAAAAACACTTTTCCAACAATATCATTTTATTACAAATTTCAAATCATGTTATCCATTCAAATTGAGTACATCTCAGTAGTTGATTTCTATATTCTCAGCGATTCTTCAAGTTTAGCACAATACTAAAATAATTTTAAAAATAAAAATTAATATTGGATATTTAAAGTTTCATATTAACTAAAAGCTAACTACAATACAGTTATAATTTTTCTTCTTTTTGAATGAAAGGTAAAAAAGAAATTGAATCTATATGTTAAGATTAGAGTAGTTTTCAACGCTAATCAAAATAAAATATGGATATTTATCATTTATTTTATTTTTATTTATTTTTCTCAATCATCATTAAATAAAAATAATAATAATAATAATAATAATAATAATAATAATAATAAAACTCTTTAATTTGATCTAAAAATTTATCGCACTGCATATCGTGAATGAGCAAAAATAATAATTTTTATATGATTTTATTATTGAATGATATACTTAGCTATTTTTTTATGGAAATAATTATGTTTATATATTGAAAATTATTTATTCTAAAACCTATTCTATTATAAGTTGGGAAGTTGCCCACACATAATATAACTTCATATATTATATTAAAAGAATGATAGTGAAATATGAGGTCAAGTCAAGTGTCATATAGAGAAACTATTACTTCTCACTTTAAAGGAAAAATTTAACTAGATTTTACGATAAAATCTAATCTATATCTATATTATAGATTTGTATAGAAATTTGAAATGCTAAGAGTGTATTTGAAACTGAAAGCTAAAATACACAACCTTTAGTATTCTTATTAAATTATATAATTTGGAGATTATATATATAAGATCGGAAG
>MCJB01020692.1:155277-167674 GCA_002018475.1 Nicotiana obtusifolia
ATATATATATATATATATATATATATATATATATATATATATATATATATATATATATATATATATATATATATATATATATATATGTATGTATGTATTATTAAAAGAGATAATTATCAAAAATATTAAGTCAAGTAACAAGCTAATAAAACATCATAATATCAAATAAAATAATAATAAATATAGTAGATTATATAATAAAGAAAAATGAGGAATTGAAAAGTTATTCAATGACCATATGAATCTTTTTCTAATTTCATCTAATTTTTTTATTGGACATGTTTCGTTGGATAAAAAAAAATTAAAATTTAATTCATACAATATGATATAATATGATCAAACAAATTAAATCACACAATATGATTTATATTCTCGCCGCATGCGGGTGCTATACTAGTGCCTTTTAATGGGTAAAGTGCTGGGTTCCTGTAAAAACTTGAAGGGAATAGTGCCCTCTCTTTCAAGTTTTAGCTTGTCAAACAGTGCCGCACGGTGTTATGGAGCCTAAAATAATGCTCGCTAGTCGTTACAGCAAGAAACCACTATTGTCCATTTTGTTCTTTCCGATTGTTTCTAACATGTCTTGGGACTTTTGATTTCACTGGCTAGTTAGCATCATTCTCATCGCTTTTCCATCACACAGCCGTGAAGTCCTAGATGCATCCGATATTATTCTTTAGACTTATAGATTATAGCCAACACTGGAACTGGTTACGTCTTTATAATTTTCTTTACGGGAGGAGGTGAATTAGTTATTGATGGCAAGACAATCGTAAAGTTCAAAATGCTCCATCAGTATTTTGCCCAGATACTTGATGCATTTAGTTAAATGCTGGACTGGTCAAATTAATACTCTTTTGAGAGAATGCAACCTTCCCTTTTTTTTCTTGGGTAAGGGGTAAGAGTGTCTATTGGTCCGGTTCACACCGGACCGGCCGGACCGGTTTCGGATCGGAATCCGGCCCGTATCGGTCCGGACCGGTGTGAACCGGACCTTTTAAGGCATGTGGGAACCGGTCCCGGTAGCGGAATAGTTTAAGGATTTGAAACCGGACGAACCAAAAAAAAAATGGCCCAGAACCGGCCGGTACCGGTACCGGACCGGACCGGTAAAAAAAAAAAGGGCAGATTTAAAAACTAGCCGTTGCCCAACGGCTCTATTGAGCAAATAGCCGTTGCCCAACGGCCAAAAATGGCCATTTTACCCCATAACCACCCCTAACTATTTTTTCCTATAAATAACCTATTATTTCATCATATTTTTCACACAAATCATCCAATTCTCTCAAATTCTCTACAATATTGCTATTTTGCAACTTTGGCTATTTGTGTAAATTATACAATTTTGATTCTTTATCAAGTTTTAATTGGAGTTGCTATCAAGTGAAGGTTCAAGTATCAACTTCACCTCAATTATATGGTTATATTTGGTTGGTCATTCCTATTTCTACTCTTTTATTATATTTTTTGTCATATATTTATTTTATTTGCTATAATTATGTCTCAAAGAGGTTCAATTGGAACTAGTAGTGGGGGGCGGGCACGTGGTCGTTGGGAAATAGAGGTAAAGGAATTGCTGGTAGTTCTAGTCAACACATAGATGAAAATCAATATTATCATGATTTTAGCTCTAATAATCCACTTGATTCACAACACGTAGAAGCGCAATATAATTATAAAACTGGGATTAATTTAGAAGAACCACATGAATTTCAAGCTAGTCCAACCTGAAGTTCAGTCCGACTTGCCTCCTGTACCTCCCACTAGAGCCCCGGTTAAACATAAAGAAAGATCTGAGGTGTGGGAATTTGTACAAAAGAAAGTTGAAAATCAGACGGCTGTTTGTGGTCTTTGTGGAATGGAGTGGGTTTTCAAAACTGGGGGTAATGAAGGTGGAATGGGTAAAATTAGGACTCACTTAAGAAATAAACATCCTAAGGAATGGTCAATGCGGGCGGGGGTATTTATTTCGGAAAATATGGGGGTAGCACATGATGAATCCTCGGGTATCCAAGCTAAAATTAACTAAACAACAGGAGGGATTCTTAGTTATGATAAACAAAAGGATAGGGAAAATATAGCTAAACTAGTTGCGGTAGAGGGTTTACCTTATAGTTTTCCTTCTTCTACTGGTTTTGTTCATTATATTCAAGCTACATATAATCCTTCTTTTAAAGGTTTTGCAAGAACAACTATTAAAAATGATATTATTAAATTTAAAAACGAATATAGAGATTATTTGCGATATTTATTTGATAACTTTGACACTAGATATGCCTTACTACTGATATGGGTCGTTCTACAAATAACTGTGATTATATTACAGTTACTTTTCATTGGATAGATCCTGATTGGGTCTTTCAAAAAAGTATTATTGCATATAAAGTTGTTGATGAACCACACACGGGAAATTATATTTCCAAAACAGTTTTTTCAATTTGTCGTGCATATTGTTTATCTAGCAAAGTTTTTAGTATTACAGTAGATAATGCTACGAACAACATAGAAGCACTTAGGAACTTGAGACCTATTTTAAACCCCCCTTTTAAGGAATTTTTTCATGTTAGATGTGCATGTCATATTTACAATTTAGTAGTCAAAGATGGTCTTGACTTATTTAACCACATTATTGAAAAGGTTAAAGTAGCTATTGCTTTTATATTTAAAAATAAAAATCAAGAAAGAAAAAGAGAATGGAAAAGAAAATGTATAGAATTAGGAATGCCGATTAGGAGAGTCCCAAAAGAAGTTTGTACTAGGTGGAACACTTTATATGAAGCATTAACTGTTGCTTAAGAATGTAGAGAGCCTATTACTCAAATGTATAATAAATATTTTATGGAACTTTATCACCTTAAGGAGGACGATTGGAACCTTGTTCAACATCTCCTCCAGTTTTTAGAAAAATTCTATCATGCTACTTTAGAATTTTCTGGATAATATTATCCAACTACTCCTACCATGTTATATTATATAGCCGGAATATCTGAATTATTAAGATTATATAGGCAATACAAAAAATATAAAATGGTTGTAGAGGCTATGATTGAAAAATTTTAAAAATATTTTTTTCCAATTCCCCAACTTTTTTATATTGCTTCGGTGCTGCATCCTGCATTTAAACTTAAGTTAACTGAACAACTTGTTCGGGAAATATATGCAAATTTAGATATTACACCTATTGAAATTGCGACTAATAACTACCCTAGTGTAGAACATGCTTGTGCTAAAGTTTATACAGGGACCGTGGGTGTTTTCGCAAAGTATAGAGCTTGGGCAGAGACTGCTACACCAACTGCACCAATACTGTCAACCGGTGAAAGTTCTTCTTCTCAAATAGGCAAAAGGCATGCGGGGATGAGCACTTTTGGAGGACTTGATCAAAAGTTGCTTTCAGAACAAGACGAGTACGGGGAGGAATACAGCGAGTTCCAAGTCTACTTAATCCAATATCCAAAGAAACTTACAAATTTTGGAACTTACGATTTATTGGATTATTGGAAGAGTCAAGAAGCGCAATTTCCCATACTTGCAAAAATGGCCCGCGATATATTAACAATTCAAGCTTCATCAATTGCGTCGGAGAGCGCTTTCAGCCAAGGAAGATTTCAAATTGGAGATCACAAACATTCGTTGAGAGAAGAGGCAATGGAGACAGGAGTTCTATTCAGGGATTGGATCAAAGCCGAGCGAAGAAACTTTAGAATACCAGAACTTTCGCAGAAAAAAGACAGAGCGTATCTGGATCAAATTTTGAGCGACGGAACAAGTGAAGATGGGAGTCAAACAGCCAATAAGTGGAAGATGAAGAAGAACAAGACGGAGACGATGAACCGGAACAACAACAACCAGTTCCTAAGGAAAAGCCTACGGCTATCTTTAAAAAATTAGCCAGTATGTTTAAAAGAATGTGATTTTCTACATTAGAATACACATTAATAAAATTGCTCCAAATCTTGGAATTCCATCGCAAGTTCAACTCTTGTCTTCTTATTTTTTATTTTTTAAATTTATTCCTTGCGCAAAAATACTACAATTAATTACTAGTTTCTAATTGATTCAAATTTCAAGGTTTGAATCTAATTATAAACTTTGAAACTAATTCAAACTTTGAAAGAATATTATTATAAGTTTTTTAGTTCTAAGTTTTAACTTTAAAACATACTAAACATTTCAAATATATATACAAAGTTAGTAATATTTTGTTGCTATATTTTCAAAAACTTAAAATTATCTATCACAACAAAGTTTATGTCTTCTTATTTTTTATTTTTTAAATTTATTCCTTGCGCAAAAATACTACAATTAATTACTAGTTTCTAATTGATTCAAATTCAAACCACAATTAATTACTTGTTGCTAATTGATTCAAATTTCAAGGTTTTGAATCTAATTATAAACTTTAAAACTAATTCAAAGTTTGAAAGAATATTATTATAAGTTTTTTAATTCTAAGTTTTAACTTTGAAACATACTAAACATTTCAAATATATATACAAAGTTAGTAATATTTTGTTGTTATATTTTCAAAATTTTAAAATTATCTATCACTACAAAGTTTATGTCTTCTTATTTTTTATTTTTTAAATTTATTCCTTGCGCAAAAATACTACAATTAATTACTAGTTTCTAATTGATTCAAATTTCAAGGTTTTGAATCTAATTATAAACTTTGAAACTAATTCAAAGTTTGAAAGAAAATTAGTATAAGTTTTTTAATTCTAAGTTTTAACTTTGAAACATACTAAATATTTATTTACAAAGTTAAATAAAAGACAAATTAAAAAAAAAATAGAAAATCGGCCGGACCGGACCGGAAAAACCGGTCTACCGGCAGACCGGACCGGAAAAGACCAGTTTAATCCGGTTTTAGCGCACCTCCGGTACCGGAACCGGAAAAATTTCCTGTCCGTGACTGGACCGGACCAATAGCCACTCATAGTGAGGGGTGAGGAGGGGGTGGGGGGGAGAGGAAGCTGAGCCAATACCCGACACAGTGTCCATCATGTACATTTAGAGACGAAGCCACGATTTGAAGCTTATGTGTTCGTGTTTCTAAATCTTTTAAGTTATTAGGTTCTAAATTATTAATTCGTACACATTCAATGATTTTCTTAAGAAAAATACATAGTTTGATCTAAAGCTACTCCACCCTTTCTTATCTCTTTACTAAACTAGTTGAAGAAACCAACAAGTTAGGAGATAAATTCAGACTTAGCTCAAGGTCTACATCACAAAATTCGTGATGACTTTGCCGACCAAATGCTTTCCGTAAACAGCTCCTTCAAAATTCCTGGTGCCACCAGTCATCTGTGAACACACATCTAGCGGCTCTATTGCAGCATCAAAGTTTGGCTATACGGAAGATACACATATCATCAGCAACTAACATCAAGCCATACCATATTTCTTTAACTGTCACAAAAGAGAAAAGAGCTTTTAACCTCATAAAAGTAGGCCACGCAAACACGATATTTGGGAGAGTTATTGATGACCCGGTGCAACGTTGATTCATAAATTCCGTTTGATAAGATCTACCAATAGCCACCATACAAGAACAGCTTAAGCAGAGGGGTAAGAATGATAAAAAAGTTGCAAAGCAAATTGCATACCTTCAACATATCTCCTATATTACACACAAATGTGTCTGGGATAGGTGGTGCTGATATCCACTCACCTGATTTGTTTCTCACCTTAAAACAACCCAATATGATTAGTAGTTTGTAAACCAGGATGAACTTCAAATCATAAAACAAAGATGTAAGACGAGGCTTTACAAATTAAATCTAGGGAGTAGGCATGCTTTAAGGACTCGGAAGCCAATCCTCCTCAGTAGCTTTCAAAGAATGAAACAAAATTTGAACAAGGAAACATAATTGTACCTGAAGGGCAACTATGTCGTCATCTTGGTTGACTAATGTTAATAGCCCTATAAGATAAGAAACCACTTATATCATGGCTGCTAATCAATGGGATAGTATGCTATCCTTGTAAAGATCAGAAGCTTTACCATAATCTGTATGGGCGCCACTGAGATTTATTCGGTTCGGAGAAAAGAGATGGACAACAGCGAAAGCCAAAAAACATCACTCATTGGAAAAGAGATACACCAATAAGAGAACAGAAAGAAAAAAAAGAATATGATAAACAAGAAAAAATGTGATGACCGACACCAGCGACTTACCATCCAACATCATTGTCAGCCTTATCATGTCCATTTGAAATGGACGCAGCAGGGTAGCCAATTATTCGCAAGACCCAAAATGGATCACCTCCTATTTCACCTTCCATTTCATCCGCTGATCCACCCAATGCCAGAGCAATTCCCCTCATTATCTTTCGTGATAGATCTGTCAGCAGTATAATACAAAAGTTCACCAACTTCTTTTCAGTTCCGTGCAAAAAACCTTTATCAGTATAGCCACTGCAAAAATGTCAAAGGAGTATGTAACAGAGCAAGGCACCTGTGCAACGGTCAACATACTCCTCCATTAACTGCTTGAAATTTGGAGGGTTACTTGGCCTGCATATGAAAACAATGTATGTAGATCAAACAAAATGAAGAAAGAACAAAACCAAAGTTGTCATTAGCTCAGTAGCATATACCATGGGGAAGAAATGGCAAAGGTTTTAAGATGTACAAAGGGAAAGAAAGGAGGGGATTAGTGCAAAGATCATGCATTATAAGTAACTCGCTAACCTACCATATGTTGGATCCTTGCATAACTTTTCCAAGATCTCCATACATCCCATGTTTCACTTCTCTATAGCACTGCAACCAACAAACAAGATAGAGATAAAAGTGCATCAAGGTCGATTTAGTAACAGAAACAGTACAATTACTAATAATTATTAAACAAAGTATTCCTATAAAAGCTGTAATAAGACATATGTGCACATAGAAACTGATATTGAGAGGAGTTAACAACTATACCATTGCAAACAGCAGAAATGTTGTCCCATAGTTGAAAAATGGTTTTTACCAGAAAAAGCAATTTTTTCTCATTTTTGAGAAGAGCTTAATCAATTTGTAAATGAATTAATGATAAAGTTCGCAGGTGAGCCAGGAACCCAAATAATTGAAACAAGACCTCACCTAAAAGGCAACGAGCCCCAATCCCAATAGGTAGAGGGTAAATAGGAATAATGTTACAATCTGTACATTGTTTAAAAGCTCGCCCTCCCTCCCTCCCTCTCTTTCTCTCTCTCTCTCTCTCTCTCACACACACACACACACTCTACGTAGAAGATATGATCAAGATGAGGCTAACAGCAGGAAAATAAGTCTTCTCTTTTTGTTTTAACAACTGGCATATCATTTGCTCCATACAAGTTTGATATTGCCATTCTTGGATCCAAAGACTGCATATTTATATATCTAGATTATCCCATAGCACAGTAATTCAATCAGTTCCAGTTTTACTAAACAATCAGAAAGTGAGCACGCACTTCGAAACCTCCAAATTGTGAGCAAATAATGGCAAACAGCTATCTAATGCATAATGTGTGAAAAATTCTACGCATCCAATCCAAAACATTAAATGGTAGAGTAAGGATAAGCCACAGAAATAGAATCAGAAGAAATAATATGCATTTGGGCAAGAATAAGAAAAGAATATAGCTATAAGTGCGGGCTTACAGGTGAAACTGTGAAGAAACCCAAGAATAATACAACAAGTGGTACACTTATTTTCTGTAATATATAGACCGTAAGTAATTAATATAACCTACATCAATAGCTTCATGTATATCAGGTATGCCTTTGGTTATATTCTCTCCGATTCTTTGATATCCTCTGCATTCAAGATGCATAAGCAATCATTAGTCAAGATAATATCTTGAATTTAAGATACTGAGTAATCACAAGAATAAACCTGTATCCAGTTGCTGCAGAAAGTTTGATTTTGAGTTTCTCCTCATAGGGTTGATGAAAATATTCACGTGTAATGCTTCTAATCTCTTTCATAAGGGAAATAGGGATACCATGGCCCTTCTGCAAGAGGGAAGACACGACAATTTAGTTTCTCTAATACAGAAAGTAACAATTAACATAACGAAAGATCCAAATATGACTTAAAACTCAGGAGAAGCTTAGCTTCTTTCACAGTGACAGCACACTGTTTTCACCAATATTCTAAATTCAATAGATACAAAAAAAAAAAAAAAAATAGGCTGCAATTAAGACCACCAATAACATCAATAGAAAGAAAAATTAGCAGGAGAAGAATAATTACCACATAAAAGAATCCAGCTTCTCTACAAGCCTGATCCAATTGTCTAACAACTTGAGCTACACCTTCGTCATGAGCCAAATTTGGATGATCCCAGTTCTCTAAAAGAGGACTTATATCTGTCTCATTCCAAAAAATAAAATTAATTTTCACAGAACCAATTGAACAGTCTTAAGCAAGGTTTGCACAGCCAAATCCAAAAAGTGAAGATAAAAAAGCAAAATAGAAGTAAGAACTTGTAAATAGGGCTTGGAATTGGCTTGAAACTGCAGACCTATTATTGGGATAGACTTGAAATCTGTTGCCATGGTGCTTGGAGTTTTGTGTCTAGGCTCAAGCAGCTCTTGCTCTTGCTAGCTCTGTTTGGCGTTAGCTGATTCTTTTGGTCTCTTGTTTTTTTGGGTAATATTCCTCAGTTGGCAAATCTAATAATGGAGCCTAGCTGACTGCTACTTAGTAGATGAACTCTCCATCGAGTGATTTTATTGTAAGGCCTCTTTTTATCTCAAATATTTGTGGATTTATATCTTATACATTTGGATTCACAAAATTTTGAAATCATAAAATTATAAGACAAAAAAAAGGTCTCACACAAGTAACATCATTTGAGTGATATACAAAATAATAATTTTCTCTTTTTACCGACTCTATTTAAATAAAAATTTCAAAAAGTGCATAAAATTTAGTAGTAGTAATATTCTTTTTGAAAAAAGAGAATACAATTTTAAATTAATTATCTATATTATTGTAATTCACCTTTACATTGTATATCCGTTATCAATGTTAGGTGTTTGCTTGGTAGGCCGATCTCCAAAAGATATTGTCTTGCCTATACAAATTGGGCGAGTTTGGTCCTGAAAACACACTTTGCGAGTTGAGCAAATGGGAAGGAATTTGTATGACTTGCACCCAGGGACGGAGCTTGTATAGAGTTTCTGGGTTCGAGCGAATTCGATAGTTTTTGTTTAAATTTTATATTTATTTTAAAAGATTTATTGTATATGTACAAATATCAATTTAAAATTTAATAATATAAAAGAACTAGAACCGAAATCATAAGCTTTAAATCTTAATCCCATCACTATATACATGGATAAAAAACACCCTACCCTCTCATGAGGGACTTGGGAAGCGACATGCATATGCTCATTCTCACATTGACTTATGAAATTTATAAAACTCAAATTCTTGATTCTGACTCTCGTCAGTAGTATGTGTAGGATAAAGAAAGGGAACAGAAAAGACATTATATTATCTTGCACCTTTTCAATGTGAGATAGCAGCTTTATCATTTAGTTTATGACCATATTCTCCAAAAACCCTCATCTTATCGTTTTGTTCTTTATAATATTATTGCAAATTATAAGATACTATACTGAAGTTCTTGCAACCAGATAGGAAGAAACTATCGCGGATTTGAGTGACGGAAACTTTTTTTGCGCATGTTCCTGCATTACATGATGCTTTATATATTCCCTTATTAAATGCTTTTCGTACACAAAGCTTTCATTGTCTCGATTTGTGATTGATCCTTGTCGTTTGAAATAAGAATAATATATTTGTACAACCATCTCGCCCACCTATGAAACAGTCATGAGTCAACATGTTGTACAGCCACTCGAGTATTTTTACCATAGGAAGATGGACTTATATGTCATACTACTAATTTTTCGTTTCTCTGTACACTTTCAGTCTCAATTCGTCAGTACATGTCACTTCTCTTATACTCTATGTATTCTACTGGAAAGGAGTCCGAAATTAAAATATAGTAAATTTTGACTTAAAGAGACAAAAATAATTGAAAAAAAGTGTTGAGGATTAACGCATCTAAAACATGTGCTATACCTTAACGGCTAGTTACCCCGTTAAGATATAACGCATGTAATATATGCGCTATACTCAGTATTTGCAGTCATAATAATTGACTGCATAGCGCATCAATTATATGCTCTATGCATACTCCTCCCAATCCTCTGGTATGTTCTTTATTTCAAGAAAATTACATAAAACGTGATCTATGAGTTAACTTTTCAATATAATTAACAATTTAACTTGGAAATTAGCCCATGTAACTTTGTGAATTTTTATATTGTTTACCCTTAAAATCGGATAACAATTGAATTTGTTCGTAGAGCTAAGGATCCGTAAATTAGTTTGATACCAAATAAAAGTATGCAGTAAGTAATCAGAGTACTATAAGAGAGATAGAGCAATCAAACCGTAAATATATGATAATTAACGAAGAATCGTATGTAATGGAATAGTATCTCAACAAACGGTAATAGAGAGCTTAATATTGAGTTCTGAAGAACAGCAGAGATGGTAATGAATGATAAAAGTAAATTGCCTTGTATGATGAGAAGATAAGTTGTCCTTCAATGAAGTATCTCTGCCTTTTTTATAGGCAAGTGTTAAAGTCATAGGTAAGTGTAAGAGTCATAATAAAAGCAGGGAATTGATTACAAGGAAAACCCCATTAATTATGGGATTTAATACCCTTAAATGATGGCATAACGGCCATAATGATTGAGATAATTAGTTCTGGCGAAATATCCGATGATTAGCGAGATGTTCGGGTTGGAGCCGGTTCTCAATCACGAAACGTCTCCTAGCCGACTATACCGGTTGTCTTATTTCGGTTACACCATCCTGCGTGACCGACTTGTTGATCCCAGATCAGAGCAACCCGGTCTCATATTGTACCCGAACCCGACTTCACTTAGGTGTATCCGACCCAATACAGATAGTCCCCTTGTTTATTGGAGAGTAAGGACAAAAAACGATATGAATTATTGGATCTCGGGCTCACTACCCAGACGATCGATACTTATCACAAAACGTGTAATGAAAACACAACCGCCAAAGTCTCCGATCCCCAAAAAGATTTTATATACGACGACATCATAATGACGCGCACAACCGTCGATGTAGGCAATCATTGCGCAACCTTTTCTGCAAAACCTAGTACTTTTTCATTGCATTAAATGCGTACATTTAATGCCGCGTACCTCGTGCTTTGTGCCTCCGCCTTTTTGAAAAAGTATAAATACTTCCTTCCCCTTCAGATTAGTCCGTTTGTCTTCACGTATTAACTCACTTTGTCCTCACATATTAACTCACTTTGTCTTCACATATTAACTCACTTTGTCTCTTTTGAATCTCCTCTGAGCAGACTGTTCATCTTCTTCATCGCAAAATCTTTCTGAATCCTTCTGCTCCCTTTTACTTCCATGGCTAAAACATCTAAGTCGGTTCCCCATAGACAATCGTCCCCTGCTCAGCCCGTTGAAGAGGCTGAGCCCATCGGTATTGAGGAGCCTTCTGCGGAACTTCCATTGAAGGCCTTCATACCAACGGGGTGCTATATAGGTACTGACTTTAAAGTCGAGAAGCCATCTTCGGTACCCGGTCGAGGTGAACCGGTTTCAGACTATATTAGTTCCATTACCCCACAATACCTTGACAGGGTCAAGGCCGATTGTCATTGGGATGATAAAGAAGTAATAATACCTTCCCTCAACGAGTCCATAACCACATACGTAGAGGGGTATATTAGTGTGTACACCTATCCATTCACATTAGGGCCTGTAGATCCTACGATTGTGGAATTTTGTAGGAGGTATCAAGTTACTTTAGCTCAAATGCATCCCTCTGTATGGCGTATAATCTACCTTTTTCGTTTCTTTATAGATAAGGTCGAGGGGGGCATCCTTTCACCCTCAACCATCTACTCAGGCTGTACAGTCCCCGAATGTTCCGAGGGGGACTGATCAAATTAGCTCGCGGGGCCAGTAAGGCCCCGTTTTCGAGCATAGACGAGGACAGGGATAGGGGTTGGATGAGCCGGTATGTCCGAATAAAAACTTCCGATCTGATCCCTGCTGATAGTATGCCGTTCCCTGAGAAGTGGAACGTGACGCGTAAGTATTCCTATACTTAATCCTTTCATTACTGATTTTTGACGCATAACTGATTCATAATCATGTGCAGCCGTCCGCCAGTCACCGGGCGCGATCAATGACTTGAAAGACTAGGTTAGAAAAATCGTGGCCCAAAGATCATATTCTGAACGGGCCTGGAGAGAGATATCCAAAGGTCTCTGGGAGGCCAAGAACCATGGTAAACTTCATCTGTGCTCAGATTTCTCAGATCGATCGGCATCAATA
>MCJB01020703.1:0-16501 GCA_002018475.1 Nicotiana obtusifolia
GTTTATGAATTCTCCCTGTGATAGTCATTGGGATGCAGTTATACGCATTATTCGGTATATAAAATCGGCTCCAGGCAAAGGACTACTGTTTGAAGACAGAGGTCATGAGCAGATTGTGGGATACTCAGATGCTGATTGGGCAGGATCACCTTCTGATAGGCGTTCTACGTCTGGATATTGTGTGTTAGTAGGAGGAAATTTGGTGTCTTGGAAGAGCAAGAAACAGAATGTAGTTGCTCGCTCTAGTGCAGAAGCAGAATATCGAGCAATGGCTATGGCAACATGTGAGCTAATATGGACCAAACAATTACTTAAGGAGTTGAAATTTGGTGAAATCAGTCAGATGGAACTTGTGTGCGATAATCAGGCTGCCCTTCATATTGCATCAAATCCGGTGTTCCATGAAAGAACTAAACACATTGAGATTGACTGTCACTTCGTCAGAGAAAAGATACTTTCAGGAGAGATCACTACAAAGTTTGTGAGGTCAAATGATCAGCTTGCAGATATTTTCACCAAGTCCCTCACTGGTCCTCGTATTAGTTATATATGTAACAAGCTCGGTACATATGATTTATATGCACCAGCTTGAGGGGGAGTGTTAGTTTTAGACATATGTATATAATAGTCTTGTCCCACATTGGTAGAGAAGAAGTATAGGATTGTAGAATATAGCTATAAATAAGGGCCTCTTGTATTGTATCAAAACACATCAATAATATATTTTCTTTCTCCCGTGCTTTCTCACAAAGTTAAAGAAACATCACAGGCAAAACTAGGAAGATTTTGGAAAACCCCATAATGCCAAAGTATCTCCTAGTTCACACTTTCACGACCAAAATCATGAATATTACATCAGAGTTCCGCAGTAATGTCATTTAAAGGATCTAAGAAGAAGAACATCAATAAATGACCACCACAATAGAGAACAGACTCTTGCATCCACCAAAAACTGTCCCCCGGGTGGGGACTTGTGCTCTAGAGTGAAGAGTCTACCTTCAGATGCCTTTGAAAGTAGTTTGCATAAAGTACTAAAATTTCCTAGATGCCCCAATTGCTAATGAAGTGAAGCACATGACACAGAATAAGTACCAAGCATAGAAAACCTAGTGCTCTTTTTAAAGAAATAAGTAGTAAAATTCGCATGTCCCCTAACCTCTGCATACAACTTTCTGACTTGTGGACCAGCATCTTCATCCAGCCCCTACAAGTAAAGACCAAGTAAATCTCCAACATCCACTGTTCCAGTAAGAAGCAATCTTGTCAAGGACATTTTAGTTTGAGGCGATGGGGGTGGGGGTTGGGATGGGGCAAAAGCACCTCAACAAAATGATCATAAAGGTCGCATATTTTGTCTTCTAGTGCAACATCCATGCTGTATTTTCTCTTAAAGGCTTCTCTCTCTTCAGCACTTGCTTCTTGGAAGTCATCAGAAGCTCCAGCTTGTTGCTCAAGTAACTGCAAGCACACGCGAGCATCAGTAAAATGATATGTTGTAGATTTCTTTTTCATAAAACAATCTCCAACAACCTCGCGAAGGGGAGTTTGATTTAAGATTTCCCGTTGAAACATCCACTTTTACAAAAATGGAACTCTTTTTTCCCGACCACTAGGGAACAATGACAACTTTATAGAAAGACCTGAATCCCCCAAATGCTAGCAAAGACAGCATGCAGTCATGGCAAAAAATAAGCATATTATGACAAAGTCACACCTTTGATTTCATCAATGGAATCCGGAACTTAATCATCTCAGCGACCTCCCTCTTTATTTGATGAACCCTGTTATCTTTCTCCTGTTTTGCTGACAGTCCCATATTGACCATGATTTTCAAATTCCTCTGCAGCCAGAACAAATATCGGATCAATCATAATTTCTAAGACAATGACGGGGAAAAGAGCACCAACAACTTGAAGCAATAGTAACAGTCAATTGGGAGAAATATTAAACCATAATATGTATGAACATAGACAAAAACCATCATAAATTTTTCTAACATGGCACAAGCTCGTGAAAGATGGTAAAACATGTTTACACATTGAAGCTTACATGAAACTGCAACATGTAAAAGAGGATGCATGCATTAGACATAACCTGAAAGAAGTTTACAGCATTCTGCCATGAAACTAGAGTTGCCCAGCATTTCTCTTCCAATTTCATCTTTTAAAGATTCTTGAAACAAATAATTCTCCTTCAGATTTCACAGTTATAATGCTGAATACTCTTTAGGAATTTACCTAAGCATTCCTTTCCTCATCCAATGTAACAAATTCAAATTGCAACAGTTTGTCATCTGACGCAAGATATTGGAAAAAAAAACACTACCGTTTCAGGAAAATCTGTTAATTAAATATACATCCATCTTCGCACTCACATTTCATTCTACCAAGTTCAACACTCTAATGCCCATTTGCTCGCACATAAAGGTACTACTTACAGGCACATTTAGACCTCTAATATTTGCTAATCAACAAGAGTTTTTTAACCATGATAGTATTTCTGAAAATTGGTAATTAGTATTTCTCATTTTTTAAATGAGAGTCTCTTCTAATTTATTAAAATCCAAACGACTTTATTTGATAGTTTTCCTAAAAACTTGATATCGGAATTTTAAGAGAAAAAATCATGTCAACAAAGGTTCTTCTCTACACCAACTAATTAGGTATTCTCTTTTCCTTGATGAAAGTATATATTAGTTGTTTGTTAAGGCAAAAAGGACTATCCTAATGCAAAGATATTAAGGAACTTTCTCATTTAAACCCAAGTGTCTCCACTTATTTTGTCACAATTAGATGAGCGATGATTGCTAAGCAGTTACAGCATCATTACCAATTTAAAAGTTTACCTCCACTCAAGAATTAAAATACCAAGTCAAATAAAACTTTATCTAATTTCATATACCGGTTGAATGGAGATAGAGTAAGATTTTTTTTTTTCTGTTAAGGTATATATCTTATTAATAATAGAAAAATCTCATGTGTACACGTAGTATACCAAAAAGTAAGAATGTACAACATAATATAATTATCTATGAACAACATCCAACCTTCCTCGCACACTTGAACCTCAACAGTACACCAAAAAGAAACTAGGAATAAGAGTAAGATATTAATTTGACTTACATATTATCCTGTAATAGTGGAAAATGTCTGAAATAACGATTGCAAGTAAGTTTGAAGGAGAAAACATCAGATTGTAACTTAAAACTTAAGTAGCTAATGAAACTGAAGTCTCAAAAAATTTGTTAACTTATGATCTTCAACTGGATTGAACTTTATGAAGCTTGCCTCAGCAATAACAATATAAAGGAAAGAGGTTTCACACTCTGCAGTAGATGTTTACATGCAAGACAGAAGCAGAAACATCAATCATTTATGTCTCCATCGTCGTCACTAGGAGCATTTGGAATATGTTCCACTCTTTATGCTAATGGGTGACGCCATATGCAGTAAAGACAGCTTTTATTAGTGGGGCTTGGGGTTCATGGAAGGTGAAGACAGAAATATATGGCAATAGATCCCTACTTGCGTTTTTCAGAACAAATTATTTTAAGGTGGTATTCGGGCAAGCTTGCATCCACCTGACTATTCCACCCGTGTACTTGCTATCTCCCACCAGCACAGGTAACAGGTAACTCTGTCCACCAAGGTTTGGACAAATGGGAAGATATTACCTAGTGACTTTTTGCCTCCGATGGGATTTGAACCTGAAACCTCATAGTATTCCTTCCATTTCATTGACCACTAGGTCATATCTTTGGATTGTGTTTTTTGGACAATATGGAGAGAGAAATTCTAGATGCCTTGATGGGAAGGAGTTGTGCATATCACAGTTCAAATGTAGATGTTTTGAAAATCCTTCTTGTTGGAATGAATGGAGCAATGTAAATGATGCTTTTTTAATCAAGTAAAATTTTATTAACAAATGGCACAAAAGACATGTGTACAAGAAGTATACAAAAAAGTAAAAACCCTACAAAATAATATGGTTTTCTACAAATGACACACCATCTTCTATACCTAGGTAACCTCCCGAGTGCACCAAAAAGAAATAAGGGATGAGAGACTATTCCTAAAATAAACAAAATCCTTCTTTATTCCACCGAAAACTCTCCTAATTCTCTCCCTCCAAATAGTCCACATGAGTGCTAATGGGACGACGTCCTACGCCATGTGCTTTCTCTTACGACTGCCAAAAGCCCATCTAAAGAATACATCTTTGATCGTGTATGGCATAATCCATTCAAGACCAAACCAACACAGTAATTCCCACCATAAGTGCGAGGCAATTCAACAATCTAATAGGAGGTGACCCACGTTTTCTCCTGAATTTTTGCACATGAAGCACCAACTTACGCAGGTAATCCTCTTCCTCTTCCCGGGACCCTAGGGATCCATACCGAGAGATGTGGATAAGTGGACTCCTCCATACCCAAAAGATGCACATAAAAGGACTTAATAGAAAAAACTCCAGTTTTCTCTGCCCTCCATCTCAAAACATCATGACTATTGTGCAGTAATATGTTTGTGAAGCAAAATAATCAAATTTATATATCCTGGGACCTCCCAGTCTTGTAAGTTTCTCCTAAACCTCAACTCCTAATGAACTTCACCACCTTGTAACCTATGAATCTGTTGGCCTAACAACTCCTTTTGGCATAAAATTCTGTACAATTATGGAGAAGTGCTACTCAAGATGTCGTTTCCACACCTCCTAACCGGATAATTGACTTTGTTGGTTCTTTAAGTGATGGTTGAGGGCCTCATACTTTTCTAATTGAATATTCTCGTATCCTCTGGATGGACTAATAAACATCTTTATTGATCAAAATAAAATTGTAAAACTTGTAGGGAATAATATTATTAGTGGATAGTGCCAAACATTTCAAAATGTCCTAAAATGAAAGAGTATCATATAAAGTGGGACTGAAGGAAGAATTTACTTTTTTTTTTTTGTAAAGTAGTTTCATTGATGGAATCAAGAAGGTACAGTGGATAAAAATAAATTCTTCATTTATCTTGATGTGCCCATGGTAAATGGCTGTAACATGAGTATGGGTACTTAATGCAGATTTCTCAAAATAAACAGAAAATTGACACCAAAAAAATGCATATCCTTACTGGATACTTACATACACCAGCATTGAATATAAACAAGCCCATAAAAACATATCCAGAAATTGTAACACACTCATTAAGATTTGCAACGAGTCAAATGGAAATTGTTCGAATTCAAAGTAAATAATGTTTTAAGTGTTGCTTTCAGTGTTGGAAAGAGAGAACATAGGATAACAGCTGGAAAGTGATGGATAGTGAAAAGACCAACTAGCCACATAATTGTTAAAATTTAGTAGTAGGAACTCGAGCAATTTAGCTTACCACTTTTTTAACCAAGTTAGTCATGTGAGGGGTAAGGGCCTTATCAGTAATAAACAATAGCGCTATGAGAGATCAGGCTGGTCTTGAGCTCTCAAATTGAAGCAGATCAGCACTAGATCACATTTGACAATGGATCTGATTCTATGTCTCTTCCTGCTTCACAACTATGAAGGATTCTAAGATTATGCATTACAAGATTTTGGATGTATTATTGCCTTCCAATGAAGATACGAAACCAAGATAGAGAAAGAAACAATCACTACGATGGACTGCTATAACAACCTAGCAGATCTCCATAACATAATTGAGATATGGCATAATTTTTGAAACAGAAGTCAGAATAAATCAAAATAGATATAGCTTGTACTCAATGCAATGTGAGCGTGAAAATGAACTCCAAGTAGAACATTCAAATGTTAAACAAAAATACCTTCAATGTGCGAAGTTGTATCAAGTGGCCAACAATACTCATTAAACGATTAATTAAGTCCTGGGATATTTTTCCATGACTAGCTTGCTGCAACCATCAAAGGAAATATATGGATTTAATAAATATGTGATGGACTATAACATCAATACATCAATCAGTAAGGATAAAATAAATTAGACCATATAGCTTAGTCTATACCGCCAATCTGGCAACTTTAGCCAGCTTCTGCTTTACTTCAGGTGGTAACCTCCTTTTGATAGCCTGAGATGAATTATCAGCATCCTGAACCTCCATATTTGGTGGCCTCGCTGTGATATTTTCATTAAATTGAAATAGATGACCAATCTATAAGATAATAAATTACTGATTAAAAAAACATATATCAGAGGTTTTGGGCGTACATTCTGCAACAATTTTCTCCAAATCCCTGATGGCCTTCTCAAGCATTGTTCCTTTTGGTCTACCAGTAGATCCTTCCTTTCGCTGCATGGCAGGACCTTTCTGCATAGTTTTAGGCAGCAGCTGAGCGTCAGTTACAGCAAGAATAAAAGTTTAATGGGAATCTCAGATATGACCTTTTAAGCCTGCACCATATAAGATTCAGAGACACACATAGAGAAACACAGACATAGATGAGAGAGAAAAATATCAATAACATTATAAAATAAGAAATGAATCTCACACTTGAGATGGTTAGAAAAGGATACAGAATCTTTTTTATTTTAATTGATCAAAAGGATACAGAATATCTAAAAACACAACGGGCATGTCTGTTACCAATTCTTATATGAAGTGGAAGCAAATTTGCTCAAGTAGTTAGATTCTTTTTGCATTAGAGTCAAAGCAACAATTTCAAGCTGCTAAAGAATAGCCAGTAAGTACTTTTAAAGATTCTGAAACATTGTACTCATTAAAAGAAACATTACACTCTCTAAATTTATACCTTCATTTAAGCTACTTCTACAGATCTCGGGTAGCCACAAGGCAAACCAACTGAGTAGAGAGGAAACAATGACTTGCTAGACCTATAAGATGTATTCTTGATTGTGATGTATACTTATATTTTTAATTTTAACTACTACTAAAATTGTATGGTAGTCGCAAGGCAAGCTGAGTAGAGGGGAGAAAAGGACTTTAGAAGGTTTTCATATTTATTTATTTTTTGATAATGGAGAAATCCCTGAGGGCCAATGGCACAGTGCTCGAAACTCTGTGGATAACCGAGGCGCTCCTCTATGCTTCTCCATTTAAATACCAGGCTTTTGTCTAAAGCATAGTTCAAACCATGTACGACTAATCCACATATTGCACGTTACTCTTATTACTAGACCAAAGCCCTAGGGGCTGGCTCTTCTTGATTATTACATATACTTCTTGATACCAAGAAATTCTCGTGGGCCAGTGGTGCCGATTATTATGTAATATTTATTGTTGAATTGCGTGACCATCTAATCTAAAACCTAATATGTTAGAGATCAAACTTTTAATTACATAATTATGTCTTCATCATATGCCCCTGACATGCAAGTCTGACTATTCTTTTAGCCAAGCCCAGGAAATTCTTTCTAATAATAGCGGTAACCAGGACCTCCAAACCATGTTAAATTGTGTGTCCATCTCATCCAAGAGCTTAAGTTGTTAGAGCACATAAAGTCCATTTACTCTATTATGTTATAAAGCCAGAGCCATCCCTGATAGTGGTCTACCCAATGGTTCTTATTTTATTAGGTGATCTTCCCAATGTTAAGCCCCTATGTTATATTATCCATACTCCAAACATCTAATCCTAAGTGTGCGAGGATGTTATAATCTCACATTTATTAAGGGTATGAATTGTATTTTGTTTGTGTGTTCATGGATAATCCTCACCTCTAGAAGAAAGAAGTAGGAGAGTTTTTGAGGATGTAGAGATGAAATTTGTAAAGATACATAGTAGTCTCTTATCCCTTATTTCCTTTTGGTACACCCACGAGTTTCCTTGTTATATAGATAATGATTGGGTTCTTTTGTAGAAAACCATCTCTTTTTGTGGATTTTCTACTCTTTGGTGTACTTCTTATATAACAGCTTTGCCCATTTATTAAATAAAAATTGATTTACCTTATCAAACAAAGTATTCACCTCTTGAACTACCTTTTGATGATGAGTTAGGCCCAAGGTCCTTTTTATTAACACTTATTTAGTTTTCTCCAATGTATAAAAGTGTAATGGTGAAGGCATATTTAGCATCTTTCGAGGTAGCCGCTTTGACTTTGGAAAGACCGTTAAGCTCCGGTGAAGGATGAAAAACTTTTGCTAATGCCATAGAAGACCCTAAGATTCCATGGAAGCATACTTTTTCTAACATCTTTTGACATTATTTGGCTCATAACGGTGCAGCTTTACTTCCTTGTAAACATTTCAAAGGCTTCATCTGGTCATAAATAAGTGCTATCCGCCTATCCCTACCTAGAATGATGACCTAGAAAAGAGATTCTTTCTGTAATGTTCTCAAGCAATCATTACCGTTGCATGTTGATAGAAATCAATACATAAATACGATGGCATAATGATTCACGTTATCAAACATTTGGCAGATAGCAAAGAAACTCACTAGTGTAGGGAGTAAACAGCTCACCATAGTCTGAACTGAGTTCTTGCCCTCACCACTGACGTTAAACTTTTCATCACGTTGCTGAACAGATTGGTCTACTCCGTCAGAAACGTTAACCGGTCTTCCCACAACAGATCTCTCTTGAGCATAAGAACTTTTGTCATGCCTCTGAGTAGAATTCCCAGATATTTCAGAACCATCTAGATTCTTGGATTGGATAACTCCAATTTTCTGCTGGTCAAAGTCTTTTTCTTGTGCAGAATCACCACGCAGTGATACTAATGGAGATTGCTCCAGCATACTTTGGGTATCTGCAGCTTTCTTTGTTATCGGTATTTCAGAAGCATTCAACTGATTCAGGAATTTTTCTCCTTCATGGGATACATTTTGCAAAGCGACACCATGAGATGGGTGAGAAGATCCGCTAACAACTGGTACTGGTTTCCCAGCCTTCTTTCCTACTTTTACAGGTTTACTTGGACTATGTCCATCATCGTCCCCAACATGGCTTTTTGCCAGATCTTTTCTTCTCCGCTTTTTTGGTTGCTGGTTCTTTGGTGACGCTAGTTCACTAAGAGAAAATCATGTCGGTTAGAAGCTCCAAAATGAAATGACAAAACAAATGAAAAGAAGAATCCCTTATAGGCATTTGGACATGGATCAGTTGATATTTGGAAAACATAGTATTTGAAGTTAAGTTGAAAAAGGATATTAAAGTTGAAGTTGTGTTTGGACATGAAAACACAATCGACCGTGTTTTTCAAACTTCAAATTCCATATTTAAAATTTGAAATTGAAATAATGGGCCAGTTTGATAAACACACACTTATTAATGAGGGAGAGAATAAGGGCATATGAATCGAAACAAAGAACTAAACCAAAGTCCCATAAGAAACAAAGATCTGAATTCCTGAATCATAGGAGAAAACATAACTTAGTGGACAAGGGGAAAGAGGAAAGAATTTCATAGGCAAAGAGATGTAGTTTAAACCATAGGAAACCAACAGTTTGGTCAATACTTGGCTTAAACAAAAGTAAACATTCAAAATTGCAAGTAGCTCAGTAGGTTGCCTCAACGAATGATATTAACAGCCAACACACTTAGAGAAACCAAGATATCCCAAAATTGATACTTGTAAAATGATAAGTTATTTAACAAAAATAAAGAAAGTAAAGAAAGAAAGACATTTTCATTTGGAACTAATAAAGACAATTTAATTCTCTAGGTAAGCCTCGCACCGCTTACAATGCCTAATCGAATATGTACTCTTTGGTGGAATATTTTTATTCTAAACTGTATCTGTGTCACTTTAGCACACATGCTTTGTTTTTTGAAATAGTTGAAATTCTTTCAGTTTTTTTTGTACCTCGTATTTTCAGATTTGAAAACCAGGTTTTTGTAGCAAATCTTTTTGCTGTATTATTTGGCAGGGTGGAGGAGTAGCAGCTCTATTCGGATGCTGCTCCTCAACAAAAATGGGTGAAGAAGAAAATGATTTAACTGTTATAAGCTTCACCACTTATAACCACAATTAAGCCACAAGAAAGTGCAAGAATGCAATGCCAAAAAAAGTCAAAGAAGAAAACTCACACACGCTCCAACTTTCCGCGATTGACAAAGAACCCGTCATGCTTTATTGCTGAGTTATCAACCTGAAAATACTCATCCTGCATAACAAGAAACGAGGTATTTTGACTACAACATATAAAGTCATCTGCACAAAGTTCCATAAAAGATTCACGAGGCTTATAAAAATCATTAGGATATAACACAAAACGATAGATATTCGTATAAGGTAGATAAAGTTAAAGAATATGATGTGACCAACCAGCTCAGTATCATCTATGAAAGAATCTTCAGTGTCATATTCATCATCATCTGGGAAATCATTAAGATCTTCCTCATCATCACTTTGTTTGCCCTAAAAGACATAATAAGTAATTAGCAGATCAAGTGCAAAATAATAAGACAAGCGAAAAGAGATCATGCAGATGCAGAGTCTTTCAATACACACACACACGTACATTTTTTTTGTGTGTGTGTGTGTGTCTTTCTATATATATATATATATATATATATAGGCGTATAACAAAGAGTAAACAACAAAATGCATACCACATATAGGCGTTCAATCTTTTCTATCACAGCATTTAAACGATTTCCAGGAGGAGCATCCTTGACTTCCTTATCAGCAGGTTGTCCCTATAAAGGGCATTGATTATAAGCGTAGAATTTATCAAAGAACCTTCCTGCATGAGCAAACTAGTGCTCGAAAGAATCTCAGATAATAATTCATAACAAGCAAGCATGGCAGCATAGGCATGACCGCATGAGTATCATTCTTGGGTAGCAAAGTGGTATCAATAGAGTTCCAACATCAACTCTGACAAAAGCCATTTTGCAAGTTTCACTATTTCCAATTTAAGATTGTTCTTCTATAGTCAAAATATTTGAAATACTTATCTTTATGAAAAATGATTTTTTTATAAGGAAATAATTGAAAGATTATCAAAAAATGATATTAGAAAGAATAACCCTAACCACAGAGATCACTACCGGCCCATATACTACAGCACATGGTTCACAGGAAAACAATAGAAAGTCCCTCATAACTATTAATTTATTTCATCTTTGCAGAAATTTTTTTGAAATACTTATTTCTAAGAGTAAACAATCACTAACTGCCATATATACTCGAATAGTGCACAGTTCACAGAAAGACAATGGAAAGACACATAAAAAGACATCACATTCAGAATAGCAAGGTAATGCAAAAAAAAGCAGCAAACTTTCCTCTCTTGGGCATAACTAACATGGATGTATTACAATGATACTATACACGAGGTTATGCATGATTTAGCCAAACATCAATAATAATTGCGAAAAAGTGTTGTCAAAGAGGAAAAGTGTAGAAAAGCGTCAAGATCTGTGGCATCATAGGCACAAGAAGACAAACAAAGCGCGTAAATACAAACAATATACATGTAAATACAAGAAAAATAACTATAAAGACAAACAATATAGACAAAGGAGTTGATAAATTGCAATTCAATGAAACAAAGAAGTAAAAAGTAAAAACTATGTTAATCAAGTTCAAGAGCCGGTATGCTATTTTACCTTTCTATGCCATACTAGGCAACTATTTTTCTTATACTAAAAACTATAATTCTCTACTCCTAATTACTAATATATTCACGTGTGTGAACAATGGTTCTGAATCGGCTTGCGCGCATCTTAACTAATCCACCGAATACCTGCTACCAGCACAAGTACCAAGTACTTAGTAATTTTGTTCACCAATGTTTAGACAGATGAGAAGAAATCACCTAAATTTTTTGCCACCGTGATATTTGAACCACAGCATCCCCAGTCCACTTGAATGCCAATTTATATATGTTTTTTGCCAGATATATTCAACATTTCGTGATAGCCAAGAAAAAACGAGATGGAACACCCCGGGCAAATAGGCGAGTCAAACTGGATATCGGTGGGTTGAATATGGTTAGGCAAAAATGGATAAATTATCTAACATGTTCATAGTTAATACGGATAAAATTGGTTGAATGATGTATAATAAGTGTACCTATATTACCCATGGCTTTTTTCCTATGTTGCGCTAACTCTCCAAAAAACTAGTTGTCGTACCCGTGTCGGATCCTTCAAATGTGCATTATTTTTGGAGGATCCGGCACGCACCTGTCGACATTTTCGGAGAGTCCAAACAATATAATTTTTTTCTCTTTCTTGATTGAATGTGATGGATGCTGAAATAGATATGTAGGCATACCAAGAGCGATAAGATTACGAATGAAGTTATTCGGGACAAAGTGAGAGCGGCCCCGTAGAGGACAAGATGCGGGGGTCACGGCTGAGATAGTTCGGGCACGTGAAGAGGAGAAGGACAGACGCTCCTGTTGGGAGGTGTGAGAGGTTGGCCATGGGCGAGTTTGAGGAGGGGTAGAGGTAGGCCTAAGAAGCAATGGAGAGAGGTGATTAGGCAAGACATTGCGCTGCTCCATCTTACCGAGGACATGACCCTTAATAGGAGAATTAGGGCAGAAGGTTAGTAGGTAGTCTAGTGTTTCCCCTTTACGTACCAATAGTATTAGTAGCACTCTTGTATTTTCCTATTCTTTAGATCTCATTTACTTCATGTTGTTTCGTTTGCTTCAGTTATCTTATTTTCCTATTGTTTTTTTTTAAGAAGTAAGGTGTTCATTCAAGAAGATGCAAAGTTACAAGGCGCATAACTACAAGAGACAAAAGACAAAGAGTGTAGGTAACTCCTATACAAAAAGTCAATCTAAGAATAGAATACTAACAAAATCCAAAAATTGTCTAGTGCTAATTAATGGGGACAACTTGGTCCAACTGAAAAGATGAAGTAAGCATTTAGCTTTAAGAGAGTGATTTTGGAGTTGAGATGCCATCAAAATATCTTTTATTTCTCTCAGTCCCTAAACACCTACAAATAGCTGCATGGATCATCAACCAGACTTTTTTGATTGCTTCATCAACTTCCCGTGAACTCCAACTAATGCGTGCCTGTCTCAAACTCTGTGGCATGACCCAACTCAAGCCAAAAATACTGTAGATCATGTTCCAAATGTCAGTGGCTACTGGATAGTGTAAGAGTAAATGGTTGACAGTTTCCTGATTACTCCTACATAGGTAACATCTGTTGACCAGCTGAAATCCTCTTCTATTAAGGTTATCTTGTGTTAGACAAGGTTCATGTATGGCAATCCAATTAAAGCATATAACTTTAATAGGTAACTTTGTCCTCCATATCAATATCCAGGGCCATGCATCAAGCATTTAATTTTGAGTGCACATCTGCTTGTAGCATTCTTTGACAGTAAAAATGCTCTTGCTACCCCAACACATGGTGTATGAAAGATCTTCTTCAATGTTGTAGCTCTCCACTTTTGCAAGCAATTCCATCAAACTCTCCATTTCCCAGTCTTGAACAGGCCTTCTAAGGTGCAGATCCCAATTGTTGTTGCTTCTATTCTAAGCTATTGAAGAATTCTTGTCCAAGGCAATGTGGAAAATGTTAGGATAGTCATCTATGAGTGCAGAATTATTGAGCAACTTGTCTTTCCAAAACCTGATATGCACTCCATTCCCTGGTTTGAAATGAATATTTTGGAAGAATTCTCCCAGCTTGCTGATGTACTTCCAAGGGCCAACTCCATATGGAGAGTTGGCAATTTTAGTGCTCCAGTTGTCCCTTTTCCTATGTTTAGCATTGATCACTTCCTTCCAGAGACTTGATTCACGTGTACCATACCTCCATAGCCATTTCATTAGACACTTGTTGTGGATGGCTAAATCTTTGACCCCCCAAACCTCCCTTACATTTTAGCAGTGTGACTTTATCCCATTTAATCAAATGGAATTTATGAGAACTGATGCTACCTTCCCAGAGAAAATCCCTCCTGATTTTATCCAATTGCTCTTAATAGATTGGTATACTGTCAAGCACACTACTTATGAGAGTTATAATAGATTGGTATACTGTCAAGCACACTACTTATGAGAGTTAAGTCTCCCCCATTCCAAACATCACAGTTTTTGAACTTGGCTCCTAATAGGAGGCCTAAATAGGTGGTAGGTAATGTTCCTATGCTGCAACCCATGATTCCAGCCAGCACCTCTACATTGAGCACATTGTTGACCGGATAGATGACACATTTCCTCATGTTAATGAGTAACCCTGATAGAGCTTCAAAGAGTAGTAACGTGAGATTCAAGTAAAGGATTTGTGTCTTATCTGCATCACAAAATATCAAAGTGACAATAACATACAGAAGGTGGGAAATAGAGATTGTATTCCCACTATTTATACCAACTCTGAAATCTTGTATCCACTTCATTTGCCTAGCCTTTTCAAGCATCTTACTAAGATCTTCCATTGCTAATATGAACAGAAATTGAGAGAGTGGATCACCTTGTCAGATCCCTTTTTGAGGAGAGAAGAAACCCACAAGTGTTTTGTTGATCAAAACTGAGTATTTGATAGTGGTGATGCTATACTTGATCCACTCAATCCATTTGTTGCCAAAACCCATCTTCTTCAGAATAGCTATTAGGTAGGACCAACTCAATTGATCAAAGGCTTTCTCAATATCCAGTTTGCACGTAACCCCTGGTTCTCCAATTTTCATCCTCCAGTCTAATACCTCATTAGCTATAAGCGTTGCATCAGTAATCTTTGTTTGATGAAGGCATTTTAATGGCAAGAAACCATTTTGCAATCGCTAACTTCAATCTCTCAGCTAACAACTTAGACGCAATTTTGTAAACACTGCTAATAAGGTTTATCGGCCTATAGTCCCTGAGTTCAATGGCTCCTTTCTTTTTAGGTATCAACGCAAGCAATGAAGGTAGCACTACATGCCCTCATCGTGTAGCATTGCTGGTGAAAATGATTGAGAGCACTCATGATTTCTGGTTTGATGAACTCCCATATTTTTGCAAAAAGGCCATCGTGAAGCCATCTGGCCCTGGGGCTTTATCTAGGGTGCAAACTTGTATGACAGCATGCACTTCTTCCTCTTCAAAAGCTTTTTCAAGCATCTATCTATCTTCCTCTGTGAGACTGGCTACTTCCTCAAAGCTGGTAGTGGGCCTCCACCCTTCATGTTCGGTATAGAGATTCTGGTAATAACTCAAGATCTCCTCATTGATCAAATGTCTTTCCTCTATAATTCGACTGTCTATTTTGAGCTTATCTATTGTGTTGAATTCCTGTGGGACTTTGTTATTGTTTAGAAGTACCTTGTATTCCTATCACTTTCTTTTAATCATAGACATCTTAATTTTTGACTCCATGACGTTTCTTCGGCCTCAGCAATTTCCATCAGCTCCATTTTCAGATTCAAAAAACTTTGTTTCTCAAGTTAAGCTGGAACTCCGTTCTCTGTTGCCTGTTCTAGAACTGCTAATTCATCCAAAATCCTGCTTCTTCTTGTCTCCAACTTTCCAAAGACTTCCCTGTTCCATTTGGTGATGTCTTTTTGGAGATTCCTCAATTTTTGAATGAGTATAAAATCTGAACTGCCATTAATCATATAGCCCTGCCACCATCCCATCACCAAATCTAGGAACCCTCCAGCCCTTTTAGAAATAATATCTCATGGATTTATTGGTGTTGCATTCTTTTTCTTGGCGGGATGTTGAAGCTACCTATTCTCAAATTTGAAGTATGATGGAGTTGAGTCCCAATCTCCATTTTCCAACGGTAGAGGTCAGTGATCTGAAATAGGCCTCGGTATTGCTATTGCTTGATGGTATTAAAACTTTAATTCCATTCTATAAAGATAAGAAACCTGTCGATTCTTGAAGCCTACAAATTACTTTCTCCCCCTGACCATGTATATTGTGCCCCTTGTAATGGTATAACAATCAACTGAAGATTTGAGATAGTTTCAGAAAAGCTTCTCATAGCTTTGGTTCTTCTATTGCAATTAAATCTTTCATTCACAAATCTGCATACATTGAAGTCTCCTCCAATAACCTGTTGGTCACTCCATATACCCCTCACTACCCCCAATTCCAGCCAAAAGTCATCCCTCTCAGTGTTGGTATGTGGGCCATAAACTCTGAAATTCTCCTGAAGGCTCTCAAGTAGTGTTATCAAAGGCGAAAAGCGCAAAAAAGCTTTAAGGTCTGTTGGGGCTTTAGGCGCAAAGCAAATAAAGCATGGGCTTTAATGAAGAAAGGCGCAAATGGAGAAAAACCATAAATATGCAAGTGTAGTCTAAGACTAATATCTATAAGCATGAATACCAAATATATGGACAAAGAAATTGAAGAAAATTTACGATAAAGTGAAATATCAATTGTCTAGTGTCGTCTCTTTAGGATTACGCTCATTGGTAAGGAAAAGTATGCCTTAAACTTTGATGACAACACTGAAGCGCCCGCTAAGCGAGGCGAAGCACGCAACATGTTTTGAGCCTCGTCTCAAGGCTTAAGCGCGCCTTGGATAACGCTGCTCTCAAGTATACATGTTATTGAGTAGCAGCCTTGATGTGAGTTGATATACTTCCACAATCTCTTGTCCCAGCAAACGATAATTACCCCCCCCCCCT